>RJWM01006383.1:0-84682 GCA_004363535.1 Dasyprocta punctata
GTGTTTTTCCAGCAAAGAGGCATTATCTAACTAATGCATCCTACAGTAGGAGGGAGCCAGGTACAGTCATCATCCCACACTTGAAAATATCCATCCTAGTGGCAATGATTATTATTTATTGATCACAAGAAAGATTATATCTTTAAAAAAAAGAGGATTAACGTATCTCCAAATAATGGCATCAGTTTCATCTTTGGAAAAGAATTTCCCACATCCCTTTTGATCCAAGGTTCAATTAATGAACTGCTGGGTTATATCCAAATGAGTGGTTTTATATAATATCATTAACTGCTCTTGTTCCTCACATATATAACATTGCAATTCAGGGAAGCCTATTCTTTTGATAGTAGGGCTTTTCATAACATTCAGGTCCTTAGATTGTTCTCATATTCTCAAAGGAACTGTGTGTCATGCTCAACACCAAGACAGTCCATTTCTTAGATAAGATTAGGGATAGTGGTTTAGTTAACCACATTTTCACCTCATTGTACTTTGTTTTGAATTTGCAGCTGTTGCATTCAGTGCTAAAAGAGATTTTCAGTAATCCTTTTAGAATTATATTTTAATGGGCTATCAATGAGAGTCTTTATTGTTGGGAAATATATACATATATATATATATATGAAATTGTATATGTATAACAAATTATACATATACAAACATACATAAACATTATATATATAAAACAAATTAGGATGACTCATCTGTATCATCATTCTGTCATTGTTGGACATCTTGCCTGAGAAAAGACTCATTGCTTGCTTTAAAGACCTTTGCATGCTAGCCTTGAGTTTGAACTTTATGTGACATTGGGGCTGAATTTTCCAACAATATAGTTAGGTTTCTCTGAGACATCTCTTGGTTGCACATGGTTTACCTATTTGAAGTCCCAACACTGGCATAATCCATGAGTTGTAAGAAATTCTCATACGAAATCCTCAAGTTTTAGTGTTATCTGGGAATGAACCCCTTTAGGATTATACTGTATAGAATTTTGTATTGTATCAGTTAAAAAAATTTTTTTGGTACTGGGAATTGAACTCAGGGCCTTGCACTTGCCAAGCAGGGGCTTTGTATCATATCAAGCTGGAAATATCCTTATTAATATAGCAACAAATGTAAACCTTTTAAACATTTATGAACTACCATTAATATTGATTAGGGCACTCCAGCACACTTTTCTTATGGTGACCTGAGAAAAGGAGGTATGGAATACCTTATGCCTTTGATGAGGAGCTAAGGAAAAGAGGGTTATCATAAGCAAAGAAGGAGCTGGTACTCCTTACACTTCTTAAAGTTGCTGACCTTTGACTTTAACCTTAGTAATCCCCACTTTCGGTTTACAATTGGAAAAGTCTTGATTTCTTTCTTGTTTTTGAGAGTATCCTGGGATTTCCTTGGTGGAGAATTAAGTTACTTCTCCTCAATGGAAATGACCAGTTTGTCTTAGTTATTTTTTCATTCCTGAGACACAATTCCTGACACTCACACTTTAATGGAGGAGAGATCTGTTTTGGCTCACAGTTTGTAAAGGTTTCAGTCCCTAGTCAGGTGGCTCCAAGGCAGGGCAGAATGGCAGAGGGGCATGGCAGAGGAGGTGCAGCTCATGGTATGGTGGTAGGAAGAAGAAGAAAGAAAGAAGGAAAAGGGAGAAAGAGATTGCTTTCAAAGGAGGAGGGAAAAAATAGACTTTTCTAGCAGCACCCCCAGTAACCCACCTCCACAGACCAGGTTTCACCTCCTAATGTCACATTTAGCTATGAACTCATTAGTCAACTAAACCCTGATGAATATCACACAGTCATGATCCAATCACCTCCCCAAAGCCCCAGCTATGAACACATGAAGCTTTGGAGGGATATCTGGGTATAAACCATAACACAGTTTAAATTTTATTTATTTATTTGGACTTGAGCCCAGGATCTTGTACTTGGCACATAGCTCTGTTTCTGAGCTATGTGCCCAACTGTTTTTATTACTACTATTATTAGTTTTTGAGTTGGGAGGTGTCTTGGTTACTTTTCTCTCATTGCTGAGACAAAACACCTGACACCCAAAATTAGGGAAGGAAAAGTTTATTTAATTTACAGTTTTTGGAGGTTTCAGTCCCTAATCAGCTGGCTCCAAGGCAGGGTGGCATGGCACCATGGCAACACTTCAAGGCAGCAACAAGCAAAAGAAGGCAAAGCAAAAAAGGGGACAGGAGTAAACCTCTTTTCCTCCCTTATAGTGTATTCAGGCCACCCCACATTCCCTAGCACAGATGCAGCCCTCACAAAATCTCCTTGCTTTCCTCTTGCACAGGATGAGGATATTTACAAAGTAAGAAGTCTGGTTCCCTGCTGAGTCTCTCAGTTAAACTTCTAAACTTCTCAAGTTGACACAATGTATCAACCATAACAGGGGGTCTCACTAAGTTGTCCAAGTTGGCCTTAACTTGCCATACTCCTGCCTCAGCCTCCCAAGTAGCTGGAAGTATCATACAGATAGACCTGTGTCAACATGCTTGGCTCTAGGTCATTTACATGTGACAAATTCCTATACAGGACATTAACCATCATGGTTTCCTTTCATGTCTTTATCTTGCTACAACAATAAACCAGAACTTCTGAGATTTTGGTGGAGCTTGTTTTATCACACTTTTCCACAATCTTGTGTTATGTTTAATTTTTGTATCTGCATCAACCTCATTTTTATGTGTTTCAGGTTTTACTTTGCGTGACAAATCTTTGAAGAAATTATTGCCTGTTTTAGGGCTCCTTTTACCTCCTTATTCCTAATGGTATAAATAAAGGGATTCAGAAGAGGTGTGAGGATAGTATTCAGCACAGATACCACCTTATTCACCTTAAAGGAGGAGTGGGCAGTGGGTCTCAGGTACATGAACAAAACAGCTCCATACAGCAGGGAGACAACCGTGAGGTGAGAGGCACAGGTAGAGAAAGCCTTTTGGCGGCCATTGACTGAAGGGATGTGCAGGATAGTGGACACGATGCAGATATAAGAAATGACGGTAAACAAGAGTGACCCTGGGATCACGAGGATGGTTGCCAGGAGACCCAGGAGTTCCAATATGCTGGTGTCTGCACAGGCTGCTTGCAAGATGGGACCAACATCACAGTAGAAATGATTGATCACATTGTTGCCACAGAAGGGCAACTGGATGAGCAGCACTGTCTGACAAAAGACAATGGTGAAGCCCACCACCCAGGAGATGAAAGCCAGCTGTAGGCACAGGTTGCTGGTCATGATGTTGGGGTAGTGAAGGGGCTTGCAGATGGCCAGGTAACGGTCAAACGACATGACAGCGAGGATCAAGAACTCAGTGGTGCCCAGGAAGAAGTGGAAGAAGGCCTGCAGCAGGCAGCAGGGAGTGCGGATGACTGTCTTTGCCACCACAAAGGTTTCCAGCAGTTTGGGGATGACGGTGGTGGTATACCAGATCTCTAAGAAGGCCAGATTGCAAAGGAAGAAGTACATTGGAATTTGTAGCCTCGGCTCGATCCAGACAATGATAATAATGAGACCATTGCCTCCAAGGGTTAATATGTAGATGAGAAAGATCACTATAAAGAGAGGGGCTTGGAATCCTTGGCCATCAGGAAAACCTAGAAGGATGAACTCTGTGATTGCTGTGCCATTTCTCATGTTGCTTGTTACCCTGGAAAGACAGTAAGGAAGTACCTCCTTAGAATCTTATGATTTTTGTTTTAAAATGAAGATATTTTATTTTTTTTAATCTTTCTTTACTTTCTACTGTTCTGGTTACATTTCATGTTTATTTTTCTGGCTTACATTTTAGATATATCTTTTATAAGCTGCATACTGTTGGGTTTGAAAAATTGATATCAACAGACATTTTATTTATTTATTTATTTGTCTATCTATTGATTTATTTAGTACTGGGAATGGAGAGTTTCATGTATGCTACCCAAGTGTTTCACTACTGAGCTACATGTGCAGTCTGCTCCTTAGAATCAAAAGTACGGTTGGGTATGGCAGCAACATAATTAGATTAAATTAAGTTAAATTGGATACTAGTTCAGGTCACTTCTCCCTACACAGGCTGCTTTCAAGATGGGACCAATGCCATAGTAGCAATGTACACATTAGACATTCTTTAATAATTAGCTGTCTAGTTCTTTTGTCAGCTGAACCAGCTTCTAATGGACTTTAAAAGTAAAGAATTTGTGAAGTGAAAAAGTAGTTTCATCCTTATACACCTATCAGAATAATTATTTTACACGTGATGAATTTTCTGTCAAAAATTCATATGGCAATTTAAAATGACTAGAGTATAGATGATGTCTGTATATAAATACTGTTATAAGTTCATGAGAAATTAATGCCCACTCTCATACTTAATTTTAAAAAATGATTCTTGACTATATTATACATATGTTTAGAGAAGCTCAAATTATGTATTAAAATAACTAATAATCATTGAAATTATGTTAGTGGTGAGATGCAACTGAGATAATAGATGTTTTTCTGATAAATTTATTTTAAAGTTCTAGTCCAGACTTTTTTCTTTCAAAAAGAATAAAAATTGAAAATAAAATAAACAAAATTACTTAGGAAGCATAAAAATGCACTAAATTTAAATCCAAGATCTCAGTACTACCCAGCTGAATCATAGAAGAACATAATAAATATACATTGGACAAAAATCTGTGGACATTAGCCTAAAAAAGTGAAAAGGTAAGCAAATACTAAGGACAAAATCTGGAAATTGTGGGAAGTGCATTCTTATCAAAACTTTCTTTGATTAGCCGGGTGTGGTGGCACAAGCCTTTAATCCCAGCACTTGGGAGGCTGAGGTAGGAGGAGCGTTGTGAGTTCAAGGCCAGCTTGGGCTACAATGCGAGCACAAGGCCATTCTGAGCTACATAGTGTGACCCTGCCTCAAAAAACTAGGGCTGGGAGTTTGGCTCAGTGGCTTAAGCACCTGACTGGCAGGTGTGAAGTTGTGAGTTTGATCCCCACTGCCACAAAAAAAAAACAAAAACAAAAACAAAAACAAAAACAAAAACAAAACCCTTTCTTTGGTGACTAAGTATATTATTATACCAGTAAAGCATTCCTTGCTTGTATTAGTTTGTAAATATAGACTAAGAACTTTTTTGTTCTACTAAAATTCAGTAGAAAACAGTAAACTCACATCCTTATTAAAGTTGTTCTTTCTTATCATTTTCCTTTGAAATGGATAAGAAAAACTTCTGCAACATGAGTTGTACAATTTTCAAAATACATGGAAAACTTAGGATTAAAGAGCTTAGGATGAAAGAGCTTATAACTTATAGTTCACTGATAGGTTAATTACTCCCACATGTGAAAAAATCCTAATTCTCTGAGAGTTTAGGAAAGAAGAATGCTTTCATTTCCTCCCTCCTTCTTTTGAGACCAAATAAATATTGTTCTTCACTTATAATGTCACAGATTCCAGTGTTTTTCCATGAAATGATGCTGATGATCATGAGAACAAGGATGAGAGACAGAGCGAGAGAAAGAGAGGGAGAGGGAGAGGGAGAGGGAGAGAGATTTGTACTCAAGGTCAATATAATTGGCCAAGAGCCTGGTCTTTATATATGGGAGTGGATACAGAATTATCTTTGCTCCTTATGTAGAGAATGACAGTTCAGTATGAAACTTCTAAGGGCTAATCATTACATACTTTGGAAAATTAGATCTATGAATTCCACAAGCATTTGTTGAGACCTTATTATGTTCCAAGTCCTGATAGGCAATTAAATAATTTATTATTTTGATAGGAAGAGACACCATATATGATAATTGCAACAAGATCCAGTGAATGCAAATGTGTAGTTGTCCACATATTACTTTGGGAACTCCCAGAAAGGACCCCTGGACAGGGGAGTGAAATGAGAAAAAGAGGTCTAAACTGAGTTCTAGAGTTGAAGGGTAGGGAGGATACAAGGATCCAATGTTTCTGAAATAGAACCAGAGCAAGGAATACCATTTGAGTTAGAGCTGGAAATCAGGCTTGTTCTGCATGTCTGATAAATTAACAAAATGTGGCAGTTTGCATCACAGTGTCAGGAAAGTTCAGAGGAGGTCTTGGGGTTTTGAGTCACGAAGTTTGCTCCCATGGTGTGTGTGTGTGCGTGTGTGTGTGTGTGTGTGTGTGTGTATGTGCAGGAAGTGTTCTGTCAGCCTTCATCCCTAACATAAGTTCAAGTGGACCTAGGTTTTACAGAGGAAGGGGTGGCAAAAGACACCCTAGTCACAGACGGCACTGCTATGGAATCCAGATAACCATTTGGCGCACACAGGGAAGAGATACACTCTCTCTACTTCTGTAAGGAGCACAGCATGGTGCCAGAATCACAAGGATCCAGGAGTAGCAGCATAGTGGCAGCAGAAAGGATGCCAATGGAAGTGGCAGTGCCTGGGGAGAAGAGTGGTCCTCAGCAGAGGTGACGGCAGCAGCAGGGCTCTGGGGAGAGATGCAGAACCAATAGAAGTGGCAGGAGCAAGATGGCAGCTGCCCAGAAGGCTACACTAGCAGAGGTGCACGCACATGAAAAGTTCTGTCAGATTTTGAGGAAAGCTGGTTGCCTGGTCAGCAAATAAAAGTCATATTCAGAGAAACACGGAAATGCAACCTTAGGAAACTAAAGTTACACAGTCAAAAATAATGAGTCAAACACTAGATGTGTGCTAATCACAATTCGACCCTATACTCCAAATCTTTTCCTTTCTCATTAGAAAAGTCACAATGTAGAGGGTTAGATGACCCATAGCGATGAGTCACCTCCTTGGGCAGTCACCCCAATATGTCTCCTCTCCATCTCATCTAAGCTACCTGCATTCATGCCATCCCCTTTCATCAGGATTCCAGTTCAGCCTTTGATTTACCATACTGGTTCCCGTCCACAATTCACACAGCAGCAAGGGAGATCATTCAAAACTAAGTGTTGTCTATGTCACTCCAGAGAGTTTTGAGGATAACACCCAAACTCCATGACATTCAAGGCCATCAGTGATCCAGTCTTGCCAGCCTGATCTTCTGACATTTTTCCTTCTTCCCTGTTCTATGTTCCTCACTTACTGAATTACTCAGATTCAGAGGTTGGCAAACCCTAGCCCTGTTCTGTAAATAAAGTTTTACCAGAATACAGCCATACTCATCTGTTTATATATTGTCTATGGCTGCTTTGTGCTCTAATGGCAGAGTTGAGTAGTTGCAATATATTTTGTATGGCCCCCAAAGTGTAAAATATTTACTATTTTTCCTTTAAAGGGAAAAATTTATAGATCTATACTTTAGTTTTCTGACCATGCCATTCTCTCTCTCTCTCTCTCTCTCTCTCTCTCTTTCATTCATTCTTTCAATACTGATGACATCCAGCTTTAACTGTTTTAGTCTGAAACAGGGTCTCACTAGGCTGAACATGTGATTTTCCTGCCTCAGCCTCTTCTTCAGCTTCAGGATTACAGGTTTGCACCACTTCACCCAACACTACCCTCCCTTTTGACTCCTAGTTATTGCATATACTATCTCCTTTGTTTAAAGTACCATCCCCCACTTTCTCCATTATTTAGTTAAGTCCTGTCTGACTTCCAGGTCTCAGTTTCAAAGCCACCTCCATGGGCAGCCTCTCAGGATTTCCTGTCTCCAGTCCAGTTAAGGTGCTGCTCCTATATGCTGACATCACAGCCTCTGCATAACTGTCTGAACAGTTATAGAATGATGCTGTCTGCTTGGATTCTTTCATGGATCTTAGCACCTTGAAGGCATTAATAGTGTCTGCAGGGCTAAGTAGGGCCTTAGCACAAAGTAAACTCTCAAAAGATATTTCTTGAAGCCAGGCATTGTGGCTCATACCTGTAATCCCAGCACTCTGAGAGGCCAAGGATCACAAGTACAGACCCACTCAGGGCAATTTAGTGACTTTGTGAGACCCTAGCTCAAAATAAAAAAGGGAGACTGGGGATATAGCTCAATGGGAAGGTCCTTGGTTTAATCCTCAGCACTGAAAAAAAGATGTTTCTTGAATAATTATGAGTGGATAGCTTGTGGACAGTCTATCTTCAGTTATCAATAAGTTTTTGTGGACTGATACATGTATGTATTTATATGTGGAACTCTCTTGCATTTCAAATGCTGGGGTCATGTTGGTAAAGGGACTTGTTTGTTCAGTAATCTGCCTCCAATTTGACTATTACTTCGTTTCTCCTAATGAGTGTTCTAATGCATGCAAATTTTCCATATCCATCTTTCCCTGATCAGGTTATATTATTTTTTTCTGTGATTTGGTGCTTGTCTCAACTTCTCCAGTCTGCCTGAGTACACATAGCTTTCTCAACTCACTTCAAACTCAGTGACTTGAGATTGAGTTGGGTCATTTTTTTGCTGAGCTATGTTGTTAAAAGGATCCTTTATTAAAAGGATCCTACCTTTTTCTTAAAATTTTTAGCATAAGAAGAAGACAAAGAAGAAGAAGAAGAAGAAGAAGAAGAAGAAGAAGAAGAAGAAGAAGAAGAAGAAGAAGAAGAAGAAGAAGAAGAAATAGAAGAAGAAGAAGAAGAAGAAGAAGAAGAAGAAGAAGAAGAAGAAGAAGAAGAAGAAGAAGAAGAAGACGACGACAAAGGAGAATGTAGAAAGTACTAAACATTTTTTTTCTGGATTTAGGCTAAGTGTATAATGTCCCAAGCTTTGCTTATTTCATGTGTCTTGTTATATATGATTAACAGGGGCTAATTTTTAAGATTTTTGTCATGGAGCAAATATGAAGATGCCCAATGTTGTACAATCTTAAAGTAGAGGCACTAAAATACACACACACACACACACACACACACAGCACACACATTTACTACTTTGGGGGTGATGCTAAGTTGAAACTTGAAAAAATTTGAGATTTGCCATACAAACTGATGGTTCTGTTAAGTTGCAGGAAATAGCAATCACTTTGGATTCAGGAAGATACAGGGCTAGGACATTTTTGTAGCTTTGTGTTGTAAAACTGAAATTCATTAATTAGAATTTGCTTACAGACATCAAGGCTTCAAGGTTGTGCCCATTTAGTCTAGAAAAAACAATACTTTATACAAGGTAGTATTCCTTTCCTTTCTGTGGGTGGCAAAGTGATACTCACAGTACTAATGATTCCCAGGAAAACAGTTCCGGTCTGGAGGAGTGTCCTTGCCCATCAGTGGACTGAAAGAAAAGAAAGTGCTCCTTATAAAGCTAACTAATTGAAACACAAGATTTTTCTTTTCCTTTTTGTGCTAGGAAAATAAAATTCTTTTTCTAGAAGTTAAGGTGATTCCCTTCCTGCATCGTTAAATTCTAGTCACAAATCTTTCAAGAAATGGCACTTCAGTGTTTAGAAGAAATGTATAGAGAGTGGTGAATACAGTGGTTCATACTAAATCAAGATTTCTTCTCTGAAAATAAGGCTTCGTTAACAGGGCACTTTCTTAGCTTCCTCTGGGACATCAATCTCTGTGGATGTGCTCCAGAATCCCGGGAGATAGGGACAGGTCTCACTAAAAGTTTATTCACAAGTCAAACTGAGAAGCCTGAAGTTTCCTCAAGTCTAATTGATATCAATCAGACCTGCATTCCTGGGATAATTAGTTCATGCCTGAAAAATTCATTTCTTAGTTTCTCCAAGAATGGAAATCAGAAGTATTTGAAAAATTACATGTAATGTTTTAATGTGCTGGACTGAATAGAGTATGGAATTTGATTAATATATGAAAAATGGACAAGTATGCAGGAATTGTGATTATTATAGAATAACATTTGAATTTCTTGCAACTATTTTGTAGGAGCCTAAATGAAAACAGGGGCCTGAAATATTAAGGATCATATAATGAAATAATAGGGACACCATGTATAGGAGTGCCTCTGCAAAAAAGAAAACTAGAATTGGAGTTTTAACTTGTAAAGAGTCAGTGCTTGCCCCTTTCTCTGCAGAATCACTGTGGCAGCAAGGAGACACAGGCGCTGGTGTATGAGTACTTTTCCTGGGAGGAGACCTCATGGCATGTGGGCAAACCCTTCAGTCAGGGCAAGATCTTCAAGTGACTGCCGCTTCCTTTGCTCAGCCTTCTGCATCCGCCCCTTGGGGAGGTGGGGTCTTTAAAGAAAACTGAATATTGAAAAAAAAATCAACTTTTTTAGTAGTACTGTAAATTGGATGCAGGGTCTTTGCACTGAGCTACATCCCCAGCCCTTCCCCTCTTTTCAAATTTTGAGGTAGAGTCTCAATTGCTAAGTTGCCAAGGCTAGTCTTGAACTTGGGACCCTCCTGCCTCAGCCCCCCAGAATGCTAAAATTACAAGCATTTGCCACCATGTCTGGCTAAAAAGTAACTTTAAGGAAGACAGTTTAAGTATAATAAAACACACTAATTTTAAATATAAAGTTCAATGAGTTTTAACAGATATATAAACACACATGTAACTGTCATTTCAATTAAAATATAGAATGTTCTTAGCACTCCAAAAATTGTTTTGTGTCCATTTTCAATGCTATCTTCTTTTTAATTAATTTATTTAATTTTTTTATTTTAAAGAGGATAAAACCAAGGAAAATAAAACAGAATGAAACCAGTATAAGTGATACAGGACTTTAAAACCTTACAAAACCAACAATAGTTGCCATAATGCCTTTTGTTGTATTCAAGTAGCTGCAGATATCTTCAGGCATAGTAAAAACTGAGCAGAACAGAATAGAATAGAAACAATAAAAATGAAATGATGAATGCAGTAAAGGACTTCAAAACAAGTCAATAGTAAATCCAAAATAGCTACCTTAATATGACTTGCTATCTTTCAAATAGCTTCTCATGCCATCAGGTTTAACATAATCAAGCAAAATAAAAGAGAATAAAACCCAATCCAACAAAATAATGAAAATTATATGATTCCTTGGCCGGGATCACTTCCTGATGAGGCCTGGTTCTCTCCCTTCGCAGTCTGTAAATGGCGCTGACTCACGGAGAGAGGCTTGGGTGTGGCTGTCCCCACTCCGGTAACAGCCCACACAAGGCGTTGATTTCCAGGCGGGGATCACCTCCTCCTGAGGCCTGGTTCTCTCCCTCTGCAGCCTGCAAATGGCTTCAATGCTATCTTATCCTCTTTCCCATCCCCATAACTACAGACCTGATTTCTATATCTGTAAATTAGTCTCTTCTATTTGATTTTTATATAAATAGTCATACAATGTAGACTCTTTATTTTGGGGTTCTTTCATTTTTCGCACTGTTTTGAGAAGCACCCATGTTAGGAGTATAAACATTTATTCTCTTTGATATAGGGGGAAGAAACTCCCAACTTACTAGATATCAGGTAAAAGTTCATGTTCTCTAAAATCGAAGAATGAATTTTAGGAACAACAGAGGTTAAGAGCAGAATATATTTATTGAGAGAAACAAAGTTTTTGTTTGGGAGAGAGACAGAAGGTGTCCAGAGTGGGTTGCCAAAGACTCTGTCTTTTCTAGGGGCTTTTATAGAGCAAAACCACAAAGTGAGGTGGGTCCAAAGTGGGGGAAAGTGGAAACTCTCAAGGCAGATGGGCATGAGGTGGGACAGAACTATAGTCAACCAGTAAGATTAATTGTTCAGGTATAATTGACTAAATCAGGGACAATGGGGAAGCAAGTCACATAGCAAGCAGGCATGCTTGACTCTTTCTGTAGGGTGTTGGGATGGTGACTCCTGGCTTCCTCAGAGTCCTCAGGTCTTCAGGGTGATAGAGACCTGTTTAGAATATTAATTCTTAGGATGTGGGTGTATTTGTTTGATCTTTTTTCTTGAGAACTGGCCCACAGTGGGAGGCATCTATCTCCTCCTAGTTTGCAAGATATCTGGTCTTCTGCACTGGCTCCTTCAAGGGCCCAGCCCTGTCTGACTGTTTATAATATTCCTATCTAACTCAGCTGCCTGTAACACTTTGAATTGTGCAGTTTCTATTGAATGAATATGTCATACCTTGTTTATTCATTTAATATTTGATGAATCCTTGAATTGTTTAAGTTTTGATTACTGTAATTAAAATTATAGTGGATATGTAGGAATCTTTATTTTTGTGGACTTACATTTTAGTTTGTTTTGTGTAAATGACTAAGAGAGACATTCTTGAGTCAAAAGATCCGTGTATGTTTTAAGAAACAGTCAAACTATTCTCTAATGAGTTTGTGTTGTCTGGTAGTCCCATCAACAATTGAATGAGAGTTCTACTTGTTCTATATATGCACTGATTTTTTTTTTTCTATTGTCAGACAGACAGACAGACACAGACAGATGGAACAATTGAGTAAGAGAGATATTATGGTAGGGGTAAGTCCTTCACATAAATTGAATTTGCATTTTCCTGATGACTAATGATGTTAAATATATTTTCATATGCTTATTGACTATTAATCTTTCATGAATACTGTAGCTGGTTTAAATTATTTGCCCATTGTAAAAAATTGGCTTTTTCCTTTTATTATTGAGTTATAAAAGTTTTTTTCTAGATATGAAGCTTGTGTCAGATAAAAAATTGAGATTGTTTTCTCCTAATCTGTTTTACTATTGATTTTCCATTTTGATACAGAAAAATTTTAATTTTTAAAATCTAATTTATAATTTTTTATGATTCATTTATTTCCCACCTTGTGTAAGCTCTTTTTGTGTACCCTAAGATTACAAATAATTCCTTCTAGGTTTTCTTTTAGATATTTAGACTTATGATCTATTTTGTGTTAATTTTTCGTATATGGCATTAGTGTTTGTGGGTCATTTATTCTTGCTAAATGTCCAAATTGCTATGATACCATTTATTTAAAAGATTATTGCCGCGACCCATGTGGCTCCTAAGGTTCTTGGGGTGAAGGACCGCGAGAGGCTAAGAAAATAAAGACAGAGAGAAAGCTGGAGTCAGGTGGAGCCCTTATCCTCCTGATGGGAGGAAAGGAACTGCTCAACCAATGTTGCGGGTTTATTTATATACAGGGAAGGATGACGTCAATTTCAGCCCCTCTGCCCACCAACCCAGGCCTGGAATGTTTAAGAACCTCCTGTTTTGCTGGGCTGTGGGAGCATTTTTCACGTGGTTGACCCAGGTGCTCTTTGTTACTTTGGAAAGGTCATGTCTTGGTCATGCCCTAAGTCAATTTCCAGCTTCAACGGCTCCCAACAGATTATTCCTTTCTCCCTTGCATTGATTGCATGTTTCTGTAAAAAATCAATTGTTTTAATATATGTATTCATAAACCTATTTATGAGTCTATTTCTATACCCTTTTGCTAATGATTTCTCTTTGCACTAATATCACAGTATGTTGGTTTTTATATTCTTACAGTAAGTCCTAAATCAGATGATATAAATTCTCTGACTTTTATTTTTCCAGATTTTATCACTTATTTCTGCTTCTGTGCAATTCCACATAAAATTTTTTAAAAAACTTGTGTTTTCTGCAAAGAAATCTGATGGGATTTTGACTGGGGACTTCCTGAGTCAGCCATACTAATATTGATATCTTAATTCCTTTAATGTTTCTAAAAAATGCTTTATAGGTATTTTTAGTCTCAGGGTAGTATTTTGTTAAAAATTTCCTCTGGTATCTTAGTTATTTTTCTCTTTGCTGAGACAAAATATCCAACACCCAAAGTTAAAAGAGGAAAGGTTTATTGGCTCACAGTTTGTAGAGGCTTCTTCGGTCCTTAGTTGGCTGGCTCTGAGGTAGGGTGGCATGGCAGAGGGGCGTTGCATAAGATAAAGAGTTCATTGCAAAGCAGGAAAGGTAGAGGGCAGCAAGCAGCACGCAAGTGAAAAGTGACAAGCAGCGATGATCTTTCTGTCCCTCATATCCTATTCAGGCTACCCTTAGGTCAGGGAGCATTCACACTCAAGCTGGGGCACCCTTAATCCTAGCATTGCACCATGAATCAATTTACTAAATTTACTCATGGAATTTTCTATGCAAACAATCATGCAACGAATAAAAACAGAAATAGAGAATAGACTGGTAGTTACCAGGAGTTGAAGGAGAGGGAAAAATGTACCAAAATTAATTGAAGAGCATAACATAGATAATTCATAAACAATACAAATGTATTTCCACAATTGGTGAGGCTGGGAGTCCAGGGTAAGGTGCTAGCAGATGCCATAACTAGGAAGAACCTGGTTCCTGGTACATTTCAGTATTTCCTTATATGGTGGAAGAGACAAGCTGAATTGCCTATTTTTATTAGCTAATTGTTAGTATCCTCAATATATTGACTAAGAATAAGTTTAAAAGTTACCCTACCATTTAGATACTTGCGCTTCAAAGGGAACTACAGAAAATTCAGAATAATTTAAGATTAAACATTACTGTGTACTCTCCAAGGCTGAGGCAAGATGATCACAAGCTCAAATCTAGCCTAGGTGACTTAACAATTTAGAGACCCTGTCTCAAAAAATAAGGACTGGGGATACTGCTCAGTACAAAGACCCCAGGTTCAACCCTAGTACAACAAAAACAAAACAAAACAAAACAAAACAAAACAAAACAAAACACATAACACAGGTCAAAGTGGGATGATTTTGGGCAGGTGGTCATCTTGCTACTGCTAAACTACCATATATAACATTTTGTAGTTTGAGTTCATGTGAAGTATTCCCTATGGAAGTAGTTTACAGTAGAAAATGGTGCTACCCCTGACCACTACAGGTTGATAATACAAAACTCAAAATGTTCTAAAACCTGAAACCTTTTGAGCAAATGGAATTGATGAAAATGAGAGATGAACCAGAAGCAGGAAGAGGGACCCAGAACTGGGAGGAACATGCCAAACATTTACAGTGCTGACTTATAAAAATGTGATGATATCTGTGGACATAATAATTCTTGAGCTGACCTGCCCCATCTTTTGTGGGATGTGAATGATCTCTATGTCCAGAGCACCCACATTGTATATGATAACTGGTCACTGGTTACTTAGTATATATCTTGGTTATTGTATGGGCTGTTGTAATATTATGGTGCTTATGTTCAAGTAACCTTATTTTACTTAATAACCCCAAAGTGTGAGTAATGATGTTGGCAATTCATGCATGCTAAAGAGAAGCTTCTCTTAAGTAAAAAGGTGAAAGTCTGATTTTATAAGAAAAGAAAAAAGTTATATGCTGAGGTTTCTAGAATCTATGGTAAATTATTGTTAACCGTACTCTATTATTCTCTTAATTTAAAAATTAAATGGTTGTATATATATATATATATATATATAGACATATATAGAGAGACATATCTAGAAAGCTTGGTACTATCCACAGTTTCAGGTATTTTGACAATATCCACAGGTAAGGGAGATTATTTTGTGTCCCTTGGCTCTAGTTGCAGTGTCTTAATATTGGACTCTGCACACAGGACACAAAGTTGTTGTTTGCCATCAAATTCACTTCTATAATTATTGCTATTACACTTTCCCATGTATTTGAACCTCAAATCAATCACTCAGTAAAAAATTACAATCAATTGTCTCTGAGTGAAAAAGGTAAAGTGCTTTTCTATGTCTCCTCAAATTTGCAATTATTTTTGTGATGACTTTGCATTATTTCTTAAAAATTGCTTATGGGTACATTTTAGATATACAATGATCATACTCATCATAGGAAATTTGCACCCATACCTGATATATTTTGATTCCTTTATTCCCAATCCCCTCTCCTCCTTTCAACCCATCTTGCACTACCTATTTGCAAAGCTTTGTTTCCATTTTATCTTTTTTTGGTTTTGTTTTTTCATTTTTCTTTCCTTCCTTTCCCTCTTCCCTCACCCTAGTTTCCCTTTCCTTTTGAAAACTTCTCAATTCACAGTATCTATAGTACATTTTGATTCTTATTTACCCTTTTAGTTTCTCACATCAGGGAGACAATGCGATGTTTATACATGTGAGTCCGATTTTATACTTAGAAAAAAAGCTGAAAAGAAAAAAGTAAGACATGTTGAAAGTTGGCAAAAGCACAGAGAAAAGAATCTGGCAATTTCGGGGAAGGGAAGAGTGGTTGGTTGGAGAAAAGTGTAGATGAGTGAAAATTGTGGGGAAGGATGTTTTGTGTGGTTTCCTGTTCTGGCATGAAAGGAGTCACATTGGGAATTGACTGAGAAGCTTCAGTGCTGGAAATGCCTGGAAGCAGGCTCCCCACAGGCAGGCCTGCCTCAGCTAACCTGTTCTCTGTTTCTCCTGCAGCTGGGAGGTGTGGGTGATAAGATTCCTGGAGACCATTGCTCCAAATCTAGATTTTAAAGTAGTTTTAGGTCTTGCCTGAAAAGACAAGATATTGTTGGGTAGAATTCCCTCCAAAGTAAAGTTAAATAGGCAAATAGGTTTGGGAGAACATTTAAAGAATTTAAAATGTAAATATTGACTCTGAAGTACATGATAGACAACTGGGTAGAAGAGAAGGAGGGCTCTTGTGAGGAATGGCTTCAAAAGACATTGCAGGGTTATATTGGCCAAATAGATATTTTTTAGTTTTTAAATATTTTTATAGCTCATCAAAGTTTTATTCAATGCTAGCATCACTGTTGAATAAATATTTTAGTAGTTTAACCAAAGTTCTCTTATTCTCACCTTCGGCACTATGTGAGTGTGTTTGCGTGCATGCACACACGCGCATGTGCACGAAGAAGTACTTCTTGCCCTGGAGGAGGTACGCTGGGGAGGGAAGAGAAGGGAGGTATCTGGAATGGAAGGAAAGGAGCTTATTGCTGGCATGCCATCAGAAATGTTAATTGCTGCTTAGATATCAATGAATTTAAACTCCTATTCTTTCCCTCCTCACACTGAAAACACTTTTATCATTCTAAACCTAAAACATTTCATATTCACTTCTTCTAGAACCATTGAGCTATCATGCAATGATTTAGTGGCCAAAAATTTAAGAAAAAGCAGGAACTAAGAAAGGGAAATTAGGCCCATAGACCATTATTGTATTTCTTTTTTAAAATTTAAAAATTTGTTTCTTAGTATATGTTTCCAGTTCATAATGTTTTCTTGTAGGGTAGTTAGTACATCTTAATTCCTTTTTTCATCTCTTTTATTCCCCTCTCTCTGCCCTCTCTCTGCCCTCCCCCATCTCTCGATCTCTTTCCCATTTGAGAAAAATCTATCTCCCTACTTCTTATTATCTATCTTTTATTTTGCTCCTCATTTATGCAAAGCTTAAGTTTATGTGTCTTGATTTATTTCACTTGACATCATGGTTATAATATGAATCTGTTTTTCTATATATGACTCAAATTTACCATTTCTTTAGAGTACTTCCTACCTCATTCACTACAGAGAAACTGACGCTTTCTTTGAAAGTGTTTTCATCTCCCAAATCCTATGAAGAATGGCATATTAAGCAGGGCAATTATTTAAACAAAAGTTTTATGGCTATAGATAATTTGAAATTTTCATAATGAATGGCCAACTATATTGGCCATCTATATCAACTGGCAACTGAATAATTATCACATGTCTGTCTAATAGTGTTCCAGATGTCACTGAAGTTCTGTAGGTTTTTTTTTTAAAATTTAGTATAATTAGTAGGATAATATTTATTGATCTGTCTTCAAGGTCTCTTATCCATTTGTTTATTGTGCTATGAAATTAACCTTATATTTTTGTCATTACAGACATTCATTTTTCATTTCCAGAGTTTCCATTTTGTTCCTAATATTTCCATTTTCCCCATCTGTTCACTTACCATACTTCTCATTATGTTAAAATATCATATTTTATATATATCTAGTATTTGTTTTAACATTGTTGCTTAGCTTCAGGTTTGAGTCAATTTTTATTAATTACTATTTATATTGATTATTGGTTACACTTTTGATATAGTATTTAATGAGTTTGTTTGTATTGTTGTGATATATATTGTGTACTAGAAAATAAGTTGTAGAAATTCTGGATTATAATCTTATTCCACATTCATTTTTGTTCCATCAAGAAGATAGATTTTTAATTGATTACATGGAGACAGTAGAGATCTACTTTTATACTTTTAAAGAGCTGGTCTATTCTTATTTTTTTAATTTTACTTATTTACTTATTTTTTGGTAGCAGGGGGTCAGACACATGACCTCGCACTTGCTGAGCAGATGCTGTGCTTGTGAACTATAATCCTTGGCCCTCTGATTTTATAATTATTATTAGATCAACTCCTTAGTCTTTTTTTTTGTTTTGTTTTGTTTTGTCTTTCTGAGACAAGGTTTCACTATGCAGTTTATTTATTTAATTATTTATTTAAAATTCTTCTTCTTTTTTTTTTTTTTCAGTACTGGGGGTTGAACTCACAACCTCACGCCTGTCAGGTAGGCACTTAAGCCACTGAGCCAAACTCCCAGCCCTTACTATGCAGTTTAGATTGGCCTTCAGCTCACTTTGTAGCCTAGACTGGCCTCAAACTTGCAGTGATTCTCCTGCCTCAGCCTGGAGAGTGAGCTGAGGCAGGAGATTACAGGAGTGGGCCACCACGCCCTGTTTAGCGCTTTAGTTTTGAGACATAGTTTATACTCTTACTTTATGACCCTTCAATGGAAAGTTCAAATTGTAAAGAAAAAAAAAAAAAAAGAAAAAAGAAGTCCAAGTTGTTTGCCAACCCTTTTAAATTTGGAAGAAATTTTAACCTTCAAACTTTTTCTTTTTCAGGAACACAGCTTCCACTGGCTTTTTATATTATGTCCTGGTTCTGCATATTTCAGGTGTCAGATCTTAACTTTGGGGTAATTTATATGAAGATTTTTGGATTTCACCATTATTGCATGTTTTATGAACTTGTTAATGTGTTAGTTTTCCTATACTAATTTCAGTCCTGGATGTTACCTCTCTTTTGAAAATGCTGCCAATTAGGTGTACAGAGAAGACATAGTTTTAAAAAAGGGCTGGGGTTTGATAGTAGAGCATGTGCAAAGTCTTCAGTTCAATCTTCAGTACCACCACCAAAAGCAAAACAAACAAAAAAAAAAAAAAGAGAAGAAATATAATTTCATAGTAAGGAATTTCGTAGTAAATTAAAAGCACAAGGCATTATTAACAAGAGTGAATGGAAACAACAGTTGAATCAAGCCCACAAAAATGTCAGCCTTAAAATATTAAAATTATTAAATTCAGATAAAGTATGCTTAATTAATTTTCAAGAATACAGAGGAACAACAAATGGGCAAAGAACTAGAGAAGATGAAGAAAATATTAAGATTTGAAAAAAACGCAGATTTATTAGTTTGGTTACTGGAGAACTAGATTTAATGCAAGATATACAAATATATAAGAATTTACAAGGTTGGCTTACAATGGCTGCCCACAGAGCTGGGTGTGAAAAAGTACAAAAGCTCTGACTGCATGTTGGAGATCTGAAGGATCCAGTTCAAGCACTGGTGATCAGTGTTGTGTCCTACACAAGTCCACCTCAGGAGACTGAAAAGAACGTGCTTGAAGGCTACAGGGTCTGTGATGGAAGCCAGCAGAAATGTCCAGGGTGAAGCTGAAGACTAGAGCTCCCCAGATGAGACACAAGTGAGCCTTTCTTCTTCATTTCCCCTTTTTATCCTTGAGGTGACAAGTCGTCCTAGGGAGGATTGTCTGTCTTCAGTAAATCCCTTCAGACACATTCAGAACTATGCTGATTCAATTTAGTTGAGTATTTCTTACTCAAGTTGACACAATCAGTTCACTATCACATGTGACTTACAGAAAAATGTAATTAAATTTAGTGATTTATTCAAATGAGGGATTTGATAGAGTTGAATGATCCATGAATTGGAAGATGGATAGGAAGAAATCATTCAGAATGTCGAAGACAAAAGAATGGAAAAGATAAAACAGAAATCTGAATGCCAGTGATTCAGATTCCAGAATTTCAATGAATCCCGAAACATTAAAAAAAAAAAAAGAAAGAAAGAAATCAACACAAGGATGTATTAGAATGAAAGAGCAGAGCATTAGAGTCAGTGCAACAGGAAATGAGCCAGAGGACACATTAGTGATAAAGGAACAAAAAGAAACTGTTGTCTATTCCACAGCACAAGAGAAGACAGAATATGGGAGAAAATTACTGCCACCTTGGAATTTCACACCTAGAAATCTATTTTCAAAAATGGAGATGTTTTCAGACACAAAACAGAGCATTTGCCCTCAACTCAGAGCACTTACCACCAACAGAGGGTATTTGCCACCAACGGGCTCAATGAAAGAAATTCTATTTTAAAAAAAGATCTAAATTGAGAGTTTAAAAAAGACAAAACTGTCTAATGGCAATGGGACTTGATCAGGAGAGAGAAAGTGAAGTCATCCTGATGATTTTTTAGTTATTAAGGTGGAGGAAAAGGAGATTGGTTAACTGAGATATTTTAAGTGGTGATTGTCAGAATTTCAGGGGTATAAGTGGACATAAAAAGAATGAAGGTGTGTTAGGTAGCAACTCCCCAGTGATGAATATAGTCATTATGTATTGAAAACATGTACAAGTGAAAATAAAAATTAACAAGAAAGGATAGAAATCAGTGACAAAAACTTTCAAACCAGTAAATGGAAAAAAAGGAAAGACACCACCAAAATAAACTTGGAGAACTAAGGAAAGAAAGAAAATACAAAAAGTACTGAAACAGTGGAACATGTGAAAGCCAGAATAAATAATTGGAAATAGATCTAAATATATCAGTAATTTAAATATAATTGGTTTGTACTCCTCAATGAAGAGATAATAGAATATCAGACTAGATATGGAAAAATGAACATACTATATGCTATTTTCAGGAAACATACTTAAAGTATAAGGACAAAGAAAATCAAAAGTAAAACATTGAACATGATGTAGCAGGCAAATGAAAAGCTAAGTGAAGCAAAATCTACTATTTTTGTAGCTAGAGAGTGGTACTATATGGTGATACTATTTATTTTGCCAGAATATAGAGTCAATGGTATTCTCAACTTTTATACACTCGATGAAATAGCTCCAAAGTATACAAAGAAAACTTGAGAATGCAGAGGTAGTGATAAATTGATCATTATGGTAGAAGCTGTTAATACATGCCTCTTAATAATTTGCAGATCACCTGAATCATGCCTTCCTGTGAGCTAGGGTCCACTACGGGGAACTGGAAGAGACCCAGCAAGAAGCTGAACCACACCTTCCCGCGAGTCAGGATCTTCCGTGGGGAACAGAAAGAGAACCAGCAAGAAGCCGAACCACACCTTCCTGTGAGTCAGGGTCTGCATGGGGAATGGGAAGCAACCCAGCAAGAAGTTGAACCATGCCCTCCTGTGAGCTGGTGTGCAGCTGGGAGACCAGAAGAGCACCCTCCACTCCACATCTCCATAAGCAACTGCTGATTCAGAGGACTCAGTGAAATGCTAGCAACTGATGTGAACAGAATAGCTAGATGCTTGTATTGCTTGGTTAACTTTACAGGCCTGGGGCAGGTGGTCTGGGCATCTATTTGGAGGATGGCAGTGTGCACTGTGTCAACTGTGGGAGATTTCCTTCTGTCTTGATTTTGAAATCCAACGTTTTGTTCTATTTTACTGTTCTGTTTTATTCCTGTATTTGTTAACCTGAGCAACTATTTTGAAGATAACAATATACAATATGACAACCATTGTTAAATTCCTATCATCTTGTTTTGAAAACTTATATAGCAATTGTCATTTTTGTTGTTGTTGTTGTTATTTTGCTTTTGTTGTTGTTTTTTAGGTTTGTTTGCTTCTTGATTTTTCTTTTTTTCTTTTTTCTCTTTAAAATTAAATAAATAATTTCTAGATCAAGAAAACAAACATATAACCATATGGAATATTTGAATAACACAGCAATAAACTTAATCTACTGGTCAGATATAAAGCCTTTCACTTAGAGGATATATATTCTAACACTCGTAAGATAGGATGTTTACATAGCACACAATGCAAGTCATGTGAAATACTAAAAAGTGAAGATCATATCTGATTACACACTTTCAGATTATAATCAAGTTAAAATTAGAAGGAAATAGATAATAAAAATAGTGTATAACTACCTTAAACAGAAAATTGCACTTCTATTACAGTCTTGGTTAAAAAATTTCAAGAAGTTATAATGTATAGTGTTAGCAAATGCTTGGAGCTGAGCTGGGTGTGGTGTCTGAGCTACTCAAAACACTGAGACATGAAGATTGAAAATTCAAATTTGAGGACAGTCTGAGCAAATTAGTAAGATCTCATCTCAAAGAAGAAGAAGGAGAAGCAGAAGCAGAAGCAGAAGAAGAGGAGGAGGAGGAGGGGGAAGAAGAGAAGAAGACTGAGAATTTAGCTCAGTGGTAGAGCACTCTGAGTTCAATCCCTAGCACCTCCTCCAAAAGTGAAAGCTTATAATTGAATGATAATGACAACACTGCATAGCAAACTGTGTGTAGTATAGCTAAAGAGTATATAAAATGAATTTTACAGATTTAAAGGCTTAGAAATACTCCTATGAAAAAGACTATCTGAAAGTTTACATGGCAAGCATCCAGTTTAAGAAGTGAGTGCCATGATGAGTTACAAACTTGAACAAAGAAAGAATATATTTATTTTCCCATCACAAATTCTCATCGTATATATTATATGATAAGATTTACCATAACAAATTCTCATACTATGCATTATAGGATAAGATATGCTGTCACAAATCCTCATACTGTGTATTATATTTATCCAAAGCTGTGGTGATAGAAGAGATGGGGATGAAGACTTGTGGAAGGCATAATGTGAAACCTACTATATATGCTATGGGGAATTTTTTTTTATGAGTATGAGGCATTCTTGAACTTACTTTTATGAAGCTGGCAGACCTAATAAGGTCATGAGAAGCCTTTGTACCTGGCTTACTCTAGCAATATTATAATTATGAAAAAGATCCTTGTATTAGAAAACTATGAAGTCTTGCACTACTTTTAAGCAGCTTAGAGAAGACACTTTTTGAGTGAATATTTAAATCCTTACTTCTGAGTAGGTGGTGAAAATTTGAATGAGATTCTTCAAAAGACTGACCATGAATCCTAGATTAGAAAATTTATTTTCAATAAACTCAGAGTTTCTTTGGCAGAAAGTTGATAGATACTATGCCTGGATTGACCTACTTTTAAACTGATTGTCTTGTTTTTAATTTTTTTTTCTTCTCACACACATATACTCATATACCAAATCATATCTGAAATGCATGTACGTATGTTTATATATGTCAATAATAATATATGGAATATATATATGAGTACATATTATGTATAAGCTTTACAACATGCATGTATGTGTCTATGGATATTTTGAATGTACACCTTAATATATTAGTATTTCTTAAAATGTGTATCAGTAAGTCACAAACTGATATTATTATAAGTAAATATAAAATGTAATTTCAGTCTTATTCCTTAAAGCACAAGTGAGAATTTGAGATCAATTGTAAATAGTCATTTGCTTCATACCAGAAAGTGATTGATTTATTCAGGATAAACTTTGTTCTTTTTTATTTTTAAACTTTGCTCTTTTTGTGCAAAAAATAATACCACAAAGTTAGTTGAAAAAATCTTTCTTTCTAAGTTCATTTGGGCTTGGCTTTGATTTTAAACTGAGTTTGGGGTTATACTTTTGCTTCTATAGACTTTCATTTGTTTATTTTGAGTTTTTTCAGTCAAATAGCTGTTTCTTGGTTCTGTAGAATCATATAGAAGCATAAACAGAGTCATTCGTTTTTTATTTAGTTTTTCATTTTATTAATATTTAGAATGCACAAATTATTTGCCCTAGGTTGTTTGAGGTGTTGTGGGGAATACATTTAGGCAAGGGGCAATCTTTTCTTTTATATTTGCTTAATCTTATCTTTAAAGTTTTTATCATCTCAGCCATTGGCCATTCCAATTTCTCTAGAAGCATTTCTGGACGTTTTTTGTGCAATGTATTTTTATACTATTCATTTGGGATAGTATAACCAGCAGCGAAAAATAGAATTTCTTCTGCTGAGTGCATGGCCAATATTCCCTCCTCTCCTTGGACCAAAAACAGTGACAGAATACGGAGGCTGGAGATCAGTTTCCTCTTCACAAGAAAGGGGGGAAAGAGCTAAAGATAACTGGAGGCGATAAATAGGTGTGGAGTTCGGCATTATTTCCCTGTGCTTCCCTCCTCTCTGTTCCTTACCAGAAAAAGACCCTTAGTCAAATGTACACAGAGAGATGATGATTTGAGGCAAACGAGCCCCTCCGCTTCTTTGAAGCTAGTTTTGAATAAAACATTTTTGTTTTCATGTCCTTTCGTTTGGTCAGCAGTTTGCGAAGGAACCTGAGTGCATGTACCTGAGGGGCGGGTAACAAGAACAGTACGTAGTTACGCATGCAGCCCTTCCCTACATTTGTGACGTGAGCTATATGAAATCTGTTGTTGTTAATACATGCTGGGTGTGAGAGAAGACATTTTATAACCGGCATCATTGGCATTAGTAAGTTGTAAACTTCTGAAACTCTCTAGTCACCTTTTAGTGTTAATTGGCAGGTTATAAATGTCATAATGTTTCTGGAACCCCTGAGTAGAAAGATGAGATTTCTGAAGAAAATTAGTGAAAGTTTTGCTTCCTCACCTCTTGGCTCCAATCTTTTCTCTGGATTATTTATTTTTGTATGTTGGGAGAGACTGGGAATGAGTGGAAAAGAGCTTGGGAAGGATACAGATTGCCATGGAGATTGGCTAAATCTATGTAAATACTAGGCTTCTGCTTTCTTTCAAGAGGATGAAGCAACATGTGTTGCTGTCTCCCTCACAGAAAAATATTCCAGAAGAAAGAAGCATGGTTCCCATACTCCAGCAATTTTTTTTTTTTTTTTTTGGTGCCAGGGATCGAACTCACGACCTCAGGCTTGCCAGGCAGGTGCCTATGGCACTGAGCTAAATCCCCAGCCCTCCAGCAACAATTACCATGAAATAATGACAACAAACATGAGCTATTTCAGGAAGAGAGGAGCTCACTTAAAAAAAAAAACAAAAACAACAACTGAAATGAGGTGGGTGGTGACCACAGTCTTGTTCCTACCTGGAAAGCAGAGGCACAGAGAGGTTAGTTTGGAAGTATGTTTGTAAATTTTATTTTACATTTCACCTGAGAAGTATTTCAGCCGTCATTGTATATACTATCATAACAGAAACATGTTATAATAGTTCAGCCATAAAATATGGTAGTGAAAAACCTGGACAGTGTGAGGAGCTGATGAACAGGTGGGCACTGACCAGTCACACACAGCTCTTGGTACCTATGCGGTTCCCCTGCAGGCTATCTGGGCTTATGTACTAATAATGCTAAGGCAGCCAGAGCAATATGCAAATGAATGGATTTTTCTGGACTTGAGCAAAGTTCTTGTAAAAGCAGACAGTGGGTTGGGATGTACCTATGGGTTAGTTTGCAGACTAGTTAATCTTAGTTAACTATACTGACGGTCTAGTTTGCCTCAGTTAACCATATTGATATCAACTAATGCATAGTCTTTGGTTCTTAATGTATATTATCAGAAAGGCAAGTGACGTCTCTAGGGATACATAAGTGTCAGATAAATTTTTTTCCAAGCAAATACAAATAATACTACCTACCAACTGAAACAGAGTTACTGATAGGACAAGAGTTTAAAATATCTAAAATAAAGATAGTCCAAAATTTAAGAGATGATATTTAAGAAAAAAAGTAAAACAGACAAATGGGAATTCACAAGCAAGAACCAAAACAACCAATGTCATTATGGAAAATACAATAATTGAAATAAAAAAATAGTAAATCCTAGGATTAGCAGAACTGAAGAACCATTAGTGAATTGGAAGATCACATTGAGGACTGTTCAGAAGGTAGTCACAAAGACAGGACATTAAAAAAAATCAAAACAAAAACTAAGAGATTCAGGGAGAAAAAATGGAGAGAAATAGTATTTGAGGAAATCATGGAAGTAAGTGTTCTGCAATTAGGGGAAAAATATCTAAATAAAATGAGGTCAATTGCCATGACTTGGGAAGAAGTTACTTGAAAGCTTAGTTAAATTGAGGAGAGTTTTAAGGCTGTTTTAGTAACCAACAATGTACTCATACAAGAACTCATGCAAATAGTTAGTGACTTTCACAGCAGGCAAGTATAGATGATACGGGATAGGAATAAAAAGGAATTTAGGTAGGTAAGTCTTGTATAGATCAATGCTGATATTGTGTGTGGACTTGACATGCATGGTTAATTTATTCAAACAAAATATTAATGCAGAGAGAGATTCTCCAAAGACAATGAATTTATTAAAGAATAAGCAGAGGCATTGTGATACAAGATATTCATGCCTTTGTGAGTCATATCTAGTGAGGTTGAGGTGATACAGTGATAACATAGTCAGGAATGATGAGGGGGCTGGGAAATTGGCAAAGTCCTGTTCCCTTACAAGCTGCTCATTAAAAATATGATTTGTTTCTTCCTTCTGATACAGTTAAGGTCTTAAAAATCATTTTTGCTCTGAACCATAACTTTTCATATGGATCTACAGATTCCCAATATTGGTGACCAAAATCAGAACAAACCTTACCCCTCATTTTGTATCCTTTGTTACTGTAAATCTTGGGTCAGATCTCTCTCAACTTTGTATAAGGGTATGCTGATCATTTAGGGACTGTTTGTCTAGAAGCTGGCCAGACAGCATTGATCAACTTTGAATTTACAGGAGATAAAACCCCATGAAGACTGGGGACACTAGTGTAAGAGTTTTACAGAGGCATTCAACTATACCAAGAAGCCTCCAGTTATTGTCCTGAATCTGTGGTCACCTGGATTCCAGGAAAGGTGGAGACCACATGGTTGAGACACCACAGATAGAGATAATTCTTTCCTGGGAATGAAAACATTTCTCAGTCAAAAGAATTCCAGAGCTATGACGCCAGTGACAGGAGTTTGAATATGAGTAGGCACTTAGGACAATGACCCTGGGAAGGAATTATGCAAGTGGAATGGAATCCATCAAATAATAATAGTAAGTAAAAAAACCTCTCCCTGCATCTGGGCTTATTTTGGGGGAATTTAGGAACACTGAGTAATTGGACTTTTGAACTCTGCATTAGAAATCCTGCATGCTAATTGATTATTTTAAGCCAATGGTGCCACCTATGTTAGGTGTCCACCAGACACTGAGAATCCCTCGAAAAAGAATCTTCTTGGTGACCTATTCAGGGCCCCTCTTGGTCATTTAGAGCTATTTTCTTTTCTTTCTCAATATACTTCCCAATTTGCAACTTGATCCTCTCCATCTGTGACTTCATTCTTCAACTTTGGGTGACACTAACTTGGCATTTACCTAACATCTCTGAGGGCTCATCTGGGATCTCAAGAAGAGTTAAGTGAGATCTATATTGTCCTATACCTTTTTACTTTCACTTCATGGCTTTCCGCTCTAAATAATATTGGGGCCTCTTTGTTTAGTTAAAAGCAATTAGTGCAGCCTACAATCTTAAGATTCAGGAAGAAGGTTCCACTAATGTGAATTAGATGGATCTCTCTTTCACACAAGTAGAGGAAATGTCTGGCTAATCTTGTGTGTTTTCCCTTTCTGGTTTGTCTCATCTGTCAGCAAGGGGGCAGCCTCTGCCCTTGAAATTCCAGTTCTTCTAGGCTGATGATTCTCAGGCAAATTGCTCTGTGAACTTGCTGTAGGTGTTGATACACATGGAATCACTGTCATGAATTCTTGCCACCAATTGTCCCTCACCAATCACCACTTTCTCATTTCTCTTTTAGGAAAATTGCTCAATGTAAGTGAATAGTTCTTTTAAAAACTCCTTAAACTAAGATTCCATCTTTCCCCTTAGTGTACTTGTCCCCAAACTCATGCTTTAAGCCTCGTTGGAAGTTTAGTCCCTTGGGGTAACACACTCTAAAATTATACCTTTTCTGTCCCTTATGAGACCTTAACTCACCTAGTGGAGTCCTGGTGCCACCTTTGTAGCTCCTCCCCTGTGGGCCTGGGGCTTGGGTAGATAATTATTTCCTGTTCTACTCTTCTGATGGGGTTGTGATGTACCTTAGCTATTACAATAGTGACATTATTTCTTGGTATATACTATAGATTCCTTTGAAGAAAGACCCATGAGTGATTTTAGAGGACTCCAATACAGATTTGAGGGTACACAGGGAGTCAAACAACTGCTCAAACTGTGGCCACAAGTACTATTTGGGCTGAAAGGCCTGGCCTTCTTTTTACGACATTCCTCAGATGTTTAATGGCTATCTTGGTAATGGAAATCCAACTTCAAATATAAAAACATTTTAATTGGATCTGGGTCAAAGAGAACCAATGCATGGTCAAATCAAAGAGTCACGGCCATAAAGGGGATATTGGGTGCTGGGTCATTAAGTATGGCTACTCAAATTGGCCTACTCCTTTAAAAAGAGGTGCATTGACTTGAACACTTCAGGAATGAAAGGAATGACTTATCTCCTTTTATTTTTTTTCAGAATGGGAAGCTCACTATCAACTTTTAGCATCTCTTGGAAATGTGTTCTTGAAAATTGGAAGTCTTTTGACCTCCAGACCTTGAAAAAGTGCTGTCTGACCTCCCTGGTACCCATGCATTGCTTATCTACCCATCAGGGGACAGCAAAAAAGTAGAAAGCTGAAGGAAATGTAAATTATTACACTGTTTTTCAATTAGAAATGCTTTTCAAAAGGGAAGAAAAGTTATCAATAGTTCCCTATGTACAAGCCTGTTTTGCTCTTAGAGTCAACTTAAAACTCTGCCAGGTATTTTAGCTGGACCCTACTCTCCTAGAAGCCCTCAGATATTCAGGGAGCAACTCAAGGACTCTCCCAATTAAGGTGGAAAGACCTCCCAACTTTAGTCCCTATCTAGGACCTCTATGACCCCAAAACCCTTTGATCCTAAAGATTCCTCTTTATTGTGCCTGCAGGAAGTAGGAGGAGGGACCCAGAAATCACCAGAGTACAAGTACCCTTCTCCCTAATTAACCTGAAACAGATCAAGGCTGATCTGGGAAAATTTCCTGATAGCCCAGACAAATATATCAAAACATTCCAGTGCATTACACAAACTCTCAGTCTAACCTGAAAGGACAAAATGCTTCTGCTAAACCAACCCTGAGTCCCACTGAGAAGCACACTGCCCTACAAGCATCTGAGGGATTTGGGATGAATTATACTTGGTTAACTGTTCTCATGTTTTCTTAACAATTGAAGACAAAGAAAGATATCCAATTGAGAGTCAGACAGTTCTCAGGGAGGATCCATGGTAGGACACAGATTAGCCTGTGAGTGAATGGAGACATATGCACTTCCAAGCTTGTAACCTCGAGGGTGTAAAGAGGACTTTCTGTAAAGATTTAAGCTATCTTAAACTGCCAGTGGTCACTCAGACTAATGAGGAAAACCCTTCAGCATTTCTGGAGTGACTCAGAAAGGCTTTAATTAAGCACACCTCTAAGTTTCCTGATTTATTGGCAGGTCAACCTATATATACTAAAAGATAAGTTGATGAGCTCCTGATACCTGAAGAAAATTGCAATAGCTAGCATTTGTACCAGATAGCACACTCTACAACGTTATTAATGTTGCCACCATGGTCTTTTATGATAGAGATCA
This sequence comes from Dasyprocta punctata, assembly GCA_004363535.1. NCBI lineage: Eukaryota > Metazoa > Chordata > Mammalia > Rodentia > Dasyproctidae > Dasyprocta > Dasyprocta punctata. The sequence continues at coordinate 29,597 of RJWM01006383.1, forward strand.
GGGTGAGATCAAAGAGAGAGATAACAGAGATAATAAAAAGGCAGGTACTCTAGAGGCAGCCCTTCAACTGGCTACCCCTAAGACTTATCAGCTAACCCTGAGAGTTATTGACTAGCCCTTACCAAAAGCCCCATGGAGGCTATCAGTCTAATCCACCTGGCAGTATGGCACATGGATGCAAAATAAAGATGAAGAGAGAAAGTTCTGCAGTTGAGGAGCTCTGGGATGACCCAGTGTTCTTTGCGGAACAAAAGACCTCATGTCCAAAAGCTCATGGTTTTTTTTGTATCAGTTAGGGAGGTGGGTGGGGGTTGTGGCAGAGTGCTAGGGTAAAGAAACTTTGCAGGCATGGTAATAACGAGAAACAGAGCAATTTTGTACCAGGCACAAAGGCTTCCAATCAGCAATACAACAGTAGCTGGGTGTATGCAACGCTGGCACCTTTACTGCCAGGAAGGTATAATTCTTTCTGAGTCCAAGGCCTCAGCTGAGATGTTGTTTCATGTCTTAGCCCTGGGATGTCACAGGTGCCTGCTCAAGCTTTCATTCCATCTGTGAGCATGGAGGCTATTCTCACCCATGTGAACTTTGCTATTAATGAGGCCACTGGTGCCTCAACCAGACTTGATTACATTCTTTTAGCCAATTAAGGGAACATCTATTTCAGTATAACCATCTCTGCATATCTCAGTGAATACAGTTAAAGGAGAAGTCAAGGAAAGATCAAGGCAAGGGGATTCATTTCTCCAGAGTCTCCCAAAAGCTTTGAGACCTCACGATGATCTGCTGCTATGGCAAACAGAAACACTAGAATGCCACCCAGGATTTGGAGGCGGATTTATTTACATTGAAAGGTGCTGACCTCAAGAAAAAATGCTGGGCTTTGATCCTTGGTAGTTTGGGGCTTACATGGGATATGCAAGCAGGAAGTACAGAAGCAGAGTATTTGGCAGTTACTGATTCATTGTTACAATATGCATCATAGTGATGAGCTATGCATCACAGTGATATACTATTTCTAAGAAACAGAAGTAACAGAAACTGTAACAAAAACTGTTACCTGGGCAACTAACAGAAATTGAAGTATACTGACTGGGGTGGGGCACATTTTCTGCTACACTGCCACAATTGTGTGTAGCCAGGACACTTCAAGTGAGAATTCATCCAGAAGAAGGAGACACTTGCTACATTTTGTCCCATATGTAAAGGGGACAATTGGAAGCTAGATTGTCCTCAGAACCTCAGATCCATAGGGCAAAACCTCTCGTTTTGAGTATTCCAGCAGCCACAGGACTGAAGGAACTTGGGTGCCCCTTCCAGGCTTTCCTCACTTAGACTGTCATTTCTAACTGGGACCCTCTGATAACTTGAACCACTGAAGGGAGTGAAATTAATCTCTTTCTAGGTACTGGAACTAGATTTTCAGTTCTATTCTCTCATTCTGTCTTCCCCTCTTCCATTAGCACTACTATTTGCGATATGTCTGGATTACCCATGACCTTCTCCACCTCTTAGTTGTAATTGGGATAATTTCTTTTATCACATGCCTTATTGATATGCCTGAAAGCCCTGTCCCCTTACTGGGGAGAGATATACTCAACCAATTAAATACCACCATTCTGGTATCCCCAGGACAATTACTCTGCTTCTAAATAAGGAAGTAGAAATTCATGTGGAGGTATGGAATAATAAGAGAAGTGATAAAAGTCACCCCAATAAAAATCCACTTTAAGGACCCACCCTCCATTCCCCACCAGAAATAATATCCCTTAAACCAGAATCCAAAAATGGATTACAGGCCATAGCTGGTAAACTAAAATCACAAGCCCTTCTAAAACTCTGTGACAGTCCCTGCAATACCTCCACTTTAGGAGTACAAAAACCCAATGAAGAATGGAGATTAGTCTAAGATCTCTGATTGATAAATGAGGCTATGGTGCTGCTATACTTAATGTTACTTAACTCTTGTGCTTTACACTCAGATTCCGGAGAATAATGAATGATTCAAAGGATGCCTTCACTTGTATACCCCTTCACAATGATTCATAATTCACTTTTGTGTTTGAGGACCCCTCTGACTAGTCCATGCAGCTAAACTAACCTGGATGACTCTGTTTGGAGACAGTTCTCACCTACTAGGACAGGCCCTATCTTGAGTTCTACTTCACTTTGAAAATCCACAAACTAAAGTTATTCAATATGTGGATGACATTCTTCTTTATTCCCCCTCAGAGAAAATCTCAAGTCAAGACATTTAGATACTAATACATTTATTGGCAAAGAAAAGATACAAGGTTTCTCAATCAAAGGCACAACCTTACTGCCTTTGTGTCAAATATCTTGTTCTAATCCTTTCCAGAGATACTTGACGGTTAGGGGAGGAATGTATTAAATCCATTTTCTCTTTTCCACTTCCCAGAACCATCTAAAACTTAAGTGGCTTGTTGGGCATCACTGATTTTTATTGCTTAGAGATTCCTGGATATAGTGATAGAACAGTCCCTATGCTAGTTAATCAAGGAAAGTCAAACAGCTGATACTCACGCCCTACTATGGAAACCTGATTTTGAGAGACTCAAACAGATATCTCTTCATGTGCTGGCATTTAGTATACCTGTGGGGGCAGCATTTCACCTTGTATATTTCCAAGAGAATTGAAATAGGTTTGGGAGTCCTAACTTAGGAGCAAGGTCCCATTCAACAAACTGTAGATACAACAGCTTAGGTATAGATATAGAAGCCAAAGAGTACTCAGCTTGCCTATGAGCAGTAGCAGCTATAGACCTCCTAGTTCCAGAGGTCTTCAAATTGACATTAGGAAAGGACCTGTTTTTAGCCACCTATAATGTGGCTAGATTTGGTCCATCAAAGGGAAATCTACGGTTTCTGCCAATCACCTTCTCAATACCAAGCCCTCCTTTTGAGGGAACAGCTATCCAACCAAAGACCTATTCCTTTTAAAACGCTGCTGCCTTCTTCCTAGAAGGAAATGAGGCGTTGGACCATGACCATCAAGTAATCCTCCATATATATGGCACTAGGGAGGACCTTAGGAATACCCCTTTGCAATCCAGACTTGATTCTTTTTTCTGATAGGAGCTCTTTCATGGTGGAGAGAATATGCAGAGTGGGAAGTAGTGATGACCTTATAAGTCACAATTATAGAGCTGCCCCCTTGATCCAGGAACTAGCACTCAGTTTTCAGAACTCACAGTTCTTACCAGAGCACTAAAGATTATCAAGGGACAAAGAATCAACATTTGTACTGACTGTAAATATGCCTTTCTGGTGCTATATGCTCTTGCAGCTCTATGGAATAAGAAAGCATTGCCTGTCAGCCAACATGTTCCTTATTAAATACCATAGGAAGACTGACAGAGTCTTGTTTTCGATCTGTCTCCTATCTGAAGTAGCAGTCATACTGGGCCACCCAAAAGGAAATAGATGAGGTCTTGCAGGGTAGCCAGTTTCCTGATATGGTGGCAAAAGCAACAGCTCAAGAGCCTTTTTGCCAAAATTTCTGTTTCAGGAGAACCCTCTGGGAGATGTTGAGCCTAATTACACGGGGGCAGAAATGAAATAGGTCATATTGCAGGGATATCAGTTCTTTCCTTTTGGATGATTCCAGACAAAAGATGAGAAACTACTCATGTGAGAGACCAGATAATGAGGATCGACCTAATTGACCTCCTCTAGAAGCACAACGGAGAAAGGTGGCAAACTGTGCTCCTTTGGTGGTGTGCAGACATACTGGAACATTGCAAGTGCAGAAAAGAGTCAACACCACTGAGATCCAGTTGCTGACCTGGGCATGTATTATAGATAATAGGAGGCAGATGAATCTTTTGATACTCTTATTGCTTGTTTTCATGTCTAAGTGAATATAAGTGAGGTGAACCAAATGGTCATGAATCTTTGTCCACTAGAAGCAAGAGCTCCCTGACCTCTCTTTCTGACTTAATTCCATGTCTTTTTGTTTTTCATCTTCATTTGCTCCCTGGTCAGGGAAAAATTCATAGGGTGGTTTCCAATACACTCATACCTGCAACCAGTCAGTTGAAAATCACTAAAACTCTTCACTAACTTTCTACTTGGGAAAGGAAAAATATTTACCAAATACTTGAGAGACTATAGAAAAAGGGCCACTTTGGATGCCTTAACAGGTTATACAAGGCTGTGAGATATGCTAAAGTAATAACACTCCCATACAAAAGGATTTCACTCTCTCATAGCCAATAAAGTGGGAGATACTCAGGAGAAGACTGGAAGATAGATTTCACCCATATGACCAAAGGAAAGGGGATCCAGTATCTCTTAATATGGGTGAATACCTTTACAAATTAGGTGGAAGCTTTCCCTTGTAGAACAGAAAAGTTTTCTGAGGTGATACAGACCTTAATCTCAGAAACTATTCCCAGATTTAGACTCCGTATGAGCCCCCAGAATGTTAATGGTCTCTTCTTTACAACTGCCATTACCCACTGAGTGTCACAATCCCTGGGAATCCAATACCATCTTCACTAGGCCCAGAGGCCTCAATACTCAGGAAAAACTAGAGAAGGTGAATGATGTCCTTAAAAGGCATCTCAGAAATCTCACCTAGGAAACGCAACTCCCCTGGCCGACTTTATTTCTATCCCTGATGTGAATAAGGAACTCATTCTAGACACTAGAATTAAGTCCTTTTGAAATACTATATGGGTGAACATTGTACACAGGGTATTTTTATTTCATTTTCACTTCACTAATTTCAGCACACATCTGATTTTAATGAATCTTATAGGTAACGATTGAACTTGCAACCTTGCGCTTGCCAGGCGAGTGCTTGAGCCACTGAGCCAAACTCCCGGCCCTATATGGGTGAACATTAATCACAAATTACTTGCTGGTTGACCAAGAAATTGCTACCCAAATTAAGGACATTATGCCCTAGCCAAATTTCAACAGACTTTGCAACAATTATCTGAGGCAAGCTCCAGAGAGAAATGCTTCTTTAATAAAATGAGGTCCCAGTTGTTGATTCTTTGTGATACTTTCTGTCTGATCAGTATTTTATTCATAAAGTCTTTGCCTATACTAATGTCTTCAAGAGTTTTACCTATTCTATCTTCCAGGAGATTTAATGTTTATGTCTTATTATTTAGAACTTTGGTCCATTATGAATTTAGTTTAGTGCACAGTGAAAGATATGGGTCCAATTTTAACCTTCGGCATGTGCAAAGTCAGTTTTTTCCAGCACCATTTATTAAAGAAGCTATCTTTCTAACAGTGAATGTATTTGGCCCCTTTGTCAAAGATCAGGTGGGTGAGTGCATTTGGAGGTGTTTCTGCATCTTATAATTTATTCCGTTGATCCTCAGGTTTTTTTTTTTTTTTTTTTTTTTTTTTTTTTTTTTTTTTTTTGCCAGTACCATGCTGTTTTTTTTTTTTTTTAAATTTAATCACAATGAATCTGCAACATAATTTCAAGTCAGGGATTTTGATGGTCTCTGATTTGCTTTTGTTGCTCAGAATTGTTTTTGTTAGGTCTCTCTTGGTTCCAAATGAATTTTAAAATTGCCTTTTCTAGTTCTGTGAGATACACTGTCAGAATTTTAAAATTGTGATTAGATTAAATTTGTATAATAGTTGTGAAAGTATAGCCATTTTCACTCTATTGGTGCTGCCTATCCAAGAACATTGGATATCTTTTGATATTCTGATGTACTCTTTGATCACCTTTTTCAGATACTGTAGATTTCATTGTATTGGTCTTTCACTTCTTTTGTTACATTGCTCTCTAAGTACTTCATTTTTTCAGAATGATATTGTTAAAGGTGTAGCTTACCTAATTTTTTCTCATTGAGTTTATTATTCATTTGTAGGAATGCTACTGATTTTTAAGTGTTGATTTTGTATCCTACTACACTGTCAAATTTAGTAATTAATTCTAGGAGTCTTTTGGTGAAGTTCTTGGGGTCTTCTATGTAGAGTATCCTGTTATCAGGAAATAATGTAATTTAATTTCTTCTTTTCCTAGTCACAGTCTTTTTGTTTCTTTTTCTTGTCTAATTGCTTTGGCTAACATTTCCAGAACTATATTGAATAGGAGTGGTAGAGTAGGTATCCTTGTCTTTTTCCTGATTTTGGAGTGAAATCTTTCAGTTTTTGACTGTTTAGTGTGATGTTAGCATTGGTTTGTGATGTATGGGTTTATCAGATTGAGATAAAGAACTTCTAGTCTTCCAGAAAATTTTTTAAAAATCATGGATCGGTGTTGGACTTTGTCAAATGCTCTATGTCTATTGAGATAATCACATGATTTATGTCTTTGGATCTTTTAATATAGTGCATTACATTTATTGATTTGCATATGCTGAACATCCCTGCATCTCTGGGATGAATCCTGCGTGGTCATGTTTTATTATCTTTTTGATGATCTGCTGCATTCTGTTTGCCAGTATCTTTTTGGGGATACTTGCATCTATGTTCATTAAGGATATTGGCCTGTAGTTCTCTTATTTCCTTGGATCCTTATCTGGTTTTGATATTAGGGTAATGCTTGCTTCCAGGAATGAGTTTGGGAATATTGCTTCCATTTCAATTTCATTAAAGATTTTGAGGAGTAGTGGCATTAGATCTGTAAGTGTCTTATAGAATTCAGCAGTGAATCCATTGGGACTTAGGCTTTTCTTTGTTGGTAATTTTATTTTATTTTACTTTGTTGTATTTTATTTATTTTTTGAGACTGTGTCTGTCTATGTAGTTCAGGCTGGCCTCAAACTCACAGCAATCCACCTGCTTCAGACTTCCAAGTGCTGGGATTATAGGTGTATGCCACCACACCTGGCTTGTTGGTAAGTTTTTAATTATACCTTCAATTTCACTGAAAGATATTAGGTTATTTAGAATTTTTTATCAACTTGATTCTTTTTTGGGAATTCATATGCGTCTAAGAATCTGTCTATTTCTTCTAACTTTTCCAACTTACTAGAATAGTGGTTCTCAAAACAGGTAGAGATAATCTTCTGGATTTCTGTAGGATCCATTATGATTATGCCTGTTCATTCTTAATTCTATGGAATTGGATCTTTGCTTTCCTTTTTGATTGAAGTTGGATAAGGATTTATCAATTTTATTTAATGTTTCAAAGAAAAATTTTGATTCACTGATTATTTGTATTATTTTATTAGTCTAATTTACATTAATTTTTGCTCTGATCTTTATAAGTTCTTCCTCCATAGAGCTTTAGGTTTGAGTTGCTCTTCTTGTTTTAGAACAATGAGGTTCAACTTTAGATTATTGATTTGGGCTTGCTCTGTTTTTCTGATGTGGGAAAACACTGCTGTAGATTTCCCTCATAGGACTGCTTTCTTTCCATCTCATAAATTACTGTGTGTCATATTGGCACTATCATTTAATTGTAGAAACTGTCTAATTTTCATCTGTGACTTATTGGTTGTTTGGGAGGGCATTTTTAAATTTCCCTGTGTTTATGTGGTTTTTGTGATTTCTTTTGGGAGATCACTCTTTTGATTTGACCCAAACCAGGCTTTGAGGAGTGCAGGTTGTAAAGAGTTAACCCCACAATTGGCTTGTTTTAAATAGTGAGTCAGGCTGAAGTCTATATGACTCATAAAAGTGCTGTGGATAGCATGTGAACTAGCATTTCTGCCCCACCAATGACCATAGAAGAGACCAGAGATATGGTCTGTGAAGCTATGGGGCTCTGATATGAGACAACAAGTGACTCTTTCCAAATCTCTTTCCCAGAACAGTAGTTTATTTTACTTGAAGAAAATGAGTTAATCATTAACCATGACCTATTCCTGGTCTCTTCTGTTCTTGATGTAAGATGCTTTGTTCCCTCCTTTGCAAGCCCTGCCTGCATCAGTGTCTTATCCCCAGGAATCATACATAACCTCATGACTCCATTCTATAGATTGCACAACCTGTGAATAGAATGGATCTGGCTGTTTTGAGGTCTTTGCTGTCTCAAGCACTGGTCATCCTTTTTCCCCATTTCACTTTTACTTTGTCTCTGATTTCTTTGTAGCTTTGTATTGTAGCACCAAACAGGAGGTCAGGTGCTTTGCCAGGGTCCCCATTAACTGGCACCTACCATGGGGTTTGAACCCACAATGATTTGCTGGTTGATGAGGGTCATTTTGAGTGGACATGGTGTGTTGATGACACTTGGATCTCATGTGATGATTTCGGGGGTTCCTGATGTGAAAGCAAGTGATTTCAATATGAGTAGACCTTTTCAACTGGGATTAAAGCATGGGGTAAACTTTTTAGGCTGATGAACAATGTTGTGTTTAGTTGCTCCACACCTTATTAAAGCACTCAAGTTGTATAGTGCTGGCCATTAGCATTATTAAAGTGTTACAAGAAGGGGCTGGGGATATAGCTCAGTGGCACAAGTGCCTGCCAGGCAACTGGAAGGTCATGAGTTTGATCCCTGGTACGAAAAAAAAAAAAAAAAAAAAAAGTCACAAGAAGTGATTAAATTCAATCTTCGGTTCCCTCAAGCAGGAAGTTTAGACACTGAAAATTGGAAACGCATGAGAGAAAATCTCAAAAGAATCCATGACAGGAGTGAGAAAGTCTCTTTTGAGAACTTTTGCCACATGTAATCTTGTTCAGTTGGTGCGAAGCCCACTACAAAGTGAGCTGCTGACCACTGCAACTCCAGAAGTTAAAACAAAAACAAAGACAAAAACAAAATCAAAAGTAAAAAGTGTGGTGATTTGCCTTTCTAAGGCAGAGAAAACAAAACCTAGTGCTTCCCTGGCTTACTCTTCTCAGGAAGGGTGCACACAAGCTGACACTGAAAGCAAAGAGAATTTTTCCTGGATGCTGCCACCACTAGAGGTGCTTGGTGAAAAACCAACTTGGCTGAAAAAACCTGAAAGGAAGTCTTACAAGGAGAAATCAAATTGCAAATTGCAGCTAATTAGTAAATGCACCTTTGGTTTCCAATTTGAGTTGATTAATTGGGGTATATAAAACATTTCTTGTAAATTACAAGTTCTTGAATTTGCAGGCTTAACTTGCTCTTTTCTCTGCTATATTTTTTTAAGATAAGAATGCTGATTCAAAGGGGCTGGAGATTTAACTCAGTGGTGCAGTGCCTGCCTAGCAAGCATGAGGTACTGAATTTGATTCCCAGCATACACTCCCCCCCCCCGCCATGAATACTGATTCAAGGTTACTCAGAGGTCTGTTGCCAGTTGGTGAAGTTCATTATTTGAGGGAAAAAATGGACACTTTAAAATTCAAGTGACCACAGTTAATTTTGTTATAAAAGATTTAGAGTATGTGAGAGAGAAAAATATTAAGAAAGCTGTAAATGTAACATGTATACTTTTGATATGAGAGGATTCTGTATGATAAAAATTTTTTCCTGTTGAAGAGATGGAAAGAAAATTATTGACAAGGCTAGAAAACTTGCATATGTCAGGGTAAGCTTGTGGAAGTAGTTTCTTAAAGGGACTATATGTATGGTTACTTGTTAATTCAGTGGAGCTCAGGTTGTTCCTTCTAAAAACTTCCATGAGGGAAATGACCAAATCAACATAAAAGTGCTTAAGAAAGGAATTTATGCTGTACTTTGGTGGAGATGAGAGAAAAAAACATCAAAACTCACACCATTAAAATGTATGCTAAAAAAACTTTAAGAAAGATTATATTGGAAAATGTGAGACAAAACTAACTTCCCAGAGGATAAAAACTATGCAGAATTGACTGACCATCTTTTTAATGGAGGGTGGCCTACTGAAAGGGCAGTAAACCTTGAGACTCAAAATGTAATGCTATTTGGCAAATAGATGTCACATATTTTTATTCCTTTGTTTTATATTAAACATATCACAGATATAATCCACTAGGACACATAATTGTAGAGCATGCACATCTATTCTTAAAAATTCAATTGGAAAAATAAAAGGGGGGAATCCAGGTACCAGCACAGGCACAGTTCAACCTTGTTATTTTCACTTTAAATTTTTTGAGCCTGGCTACTGACAACAAATTAACTCCACCTAAATCTCATTGACGTATATCCAAAATTGTCACCCAACCTCAGGCTCAAGTTCTCTGAAAAGACATTGGCACTGATAAATGGGAAAGAACCTTGCAATTAATACCATGGGGACAAGAGTATGCTTGTGTTTTAACAGACAATAGATCAACAGCATTGCTGAGGCTAACATCTCCAGGGATGGCAGAAGGGAGAATCATTCTGTGGAGAGATCTTAAAGCAACAGCTCATGATGCTTGCATCCTGGAAGAATTTACACTGTGCTTGGGTGGAGATGAGAGCAAAGAAACATTAAAACCCACTCAATTAAAATGTATACTAAAAATAAAAACTTTCAGTTTTTGCAGATCTTTAAGGGTTTTCTGATCATATCTGAAAATACCTTGTTTTTCTTTTTGGAACTTTTTACTAATTCAATAATTGGATCAAAAAACTCCTAAAAACAGCTGGAAAATTCAACATGATATTGATCTTAAATTACAGACTGTGTCTGTCATAAAGGAGCTACCACCAATCAATGTCTAGATGCTACGCAACTATAACTTACCCTCATGCAGCTGCTGCAGTTTCCAAATAGAGAAGGGGGAACTGTGGGAGACAACTCTGTTGATTATGTCCAGAACAGGCCTTAAGAAGTACAAGTTATAAAGAGCGAAGCCTACATGACTCATAAGACCACTGTGGATAGCATGCAAACTAGCAACCCCCACAGTGATGGCTGCAGCAGAGACCAGACATATGGTCTATGAAGTGTGGGGCTCTGATGTGAGACAACAAGTGACTCTTCCCAAATTTCTTTCTCAGAACTATAGTTTATTTCACTTGAAAAAATGAGTTAATCATCAATCATGACCTATTCCTGGTCTCTTCTGTTCTTGATGCAAGATGTTTTGTTCCCTCTTTTGCAAGCCCTGCCTGCATCAGTATCTTATCCCCCGGAGCCACACATAGCCCCTCACCCTATTCTATAGATTTCACAACCAATGAATAGAAAGAATCAGGGTCTTTGCTGATTTGAGCACTGGTCATCCATTTTTACCGTTTCGCTTTTACTTTTTCTCTGAGTTTTTCTTTGCAGCCTTGTGTTGTAGCACCAAACAAGAGATCAGGGTTTTTGCCAGGAACTGTGATAATTTATTTTGACATTGATTTCCAGTTTCTTTGCACTATGATTTGGTAGTATGCTTGGGATAGTTTCAGTTTTTTTCCATTTACTTAAGCATGTTCTGTGAGCTAATATGTGGTCTGTTTTGGAGAAAGTCCCAAGTGCTGCTGAGAAGAAAGTGTATTGCGTCGTGAGATGGATCACTCTGTAGATAATTACTAAGTCTATTCATTTAAAAGTTTGGTTCAGCTCTTATTTTGGTTGATTTTTTTGTCTACTGAAACTTTCTATTTGTGACAGCCGGGTATTGAGGTCCCCCATTATGACCTTATTTGTGCTTATTTTATTTTTCCTATCAATTAGTATTTGTTTTATACAGTTAGATGTGTCAGTACTTGGTGCATGTTATTTATCATTGTTATGTCTTCCCCTTGTATTGTTCCCTTATCAAGTATGTAGTGAGCTTCTTTGTCTCTCTTGATCATTCTTGGATTGAAACACATTTTGTCTGGAAATAAAACAGCCACCCTTCCTTTTCTCCACATTCCTTTCAGATCAAATACTGTTTTCCATATTTTAACTTTCAGTCTGTGAATTTCTTTTGGAGTTTAGTGTGTTTTCTGTATGTAACATATTGTTAGATCTTTGTTGATCCATTTTGACAATGTATTTCACTTGATTGAATTATTGAGACCATTTACATTGATTGTTATAATAGATATGTATTAATTTATCATTGGCATATTAATTTCCTGTTGTTGGTTCCTTTTGTTTCCCTTCTGTTTAATTACTCACCTTGCCTGGCTGATTCATTCTACTGGGGCTCATATAATTATTTTTCCCATTGTATTTTTCTAGGCTATCCTTCAGAAGTTTTTGGAGTTCAGATTTTTGGTCATAATTTTGTAACGTTTTCTTTATCATGGAAGTATCTTATTTCATCAGTTGTGAAAGTATTTCAGGGTGTATCAGTCTAAGTTGGAGGTTGTTTTCTTTGCAGGTTTGAAATACTACATTGCAAACCCTCCTTGATTTAAGGGTTTGTGTTGGGAAGTCTGCTGTAATTCTGATGTGGCTTCCTTTATAGGTGACTTATTTATTTTCTCAAACACCTTTTAATATTTTATTCCTGGGATGAATTTCTTGAATCCTGACTGTTAGAGGACTTCGTGAATTTTTTGTTTGATCATGACTAATTGGAGTTCTGCATGCCTCACTTATCTCAATGTCAATTTGTTTCAATGCTTGGGAAATTTTTTGCCATTACTTCTGTAAATAGGTTTTTTTAAAAATGTCTTTTGTGCTATTTTCTGATTTGTAATTTATTCCAGTCAATCTTATATTATTCTTCTTTGCATCATCTAGCACCTGTTGGATTGGCTTTTCATAGTTCATTGCTACTTTTAAGAAATCATTCATTTCATGGTTACTAACCACAAATCTGTCTTTTTAGTCTGATCTTATGTTTTCACATTGGTTGATTCTGCTGCATATATTTTCAATAGAATTTTTCCTGGATATCTCTTTGAATCTGTTCTATGTAACACAGGTCTTTCCTATTTTGGGCATTCATAGCTTCCATCATTTTCCCAAGTTCCTCTATTTTAAACATCTGTATGTACTTGAACTATGCCCTTCATTATGGTCATTATCTTTTAGGCAAACTGTGCAATTGTTTTTTATTTTTTTTCTAGAGCCTCTTTCATCTGCTTTGGTACTTCTACTGCCATTTCAGGAAGCACAGCTGGGTGGGTTTTGATTATTTTCACCTCGACGCCTCCTGGATTTGCCTTGGGCAATCTGAAGATCTGGATTGCATCTTTCTTCCATGTTTTCTCATTTTGTTTTTAAAATTTGATTTTTGCATTGATGTTTGTAAATTTTCTATGGTAGGTAGTTTTGTTACTACTGCCAAGTCCTCTTTAGGAAATGATTACTTCTTAGAGATGTCTTCTATGGGTAGCTGGGTTTTGGCTTATTAGTCTGTCCTAAGATCCTGCCTCTTTGATTTGTTAAGGATTAAATGTTGGTGCTTGTTTGACCTCCCACTGAGTTCTTTGGTACTGTGCTATGACATTGTTTATGACCGCCAGATAATCTTGGTATTGGCATGCAAGGGAGAACAACTGATCACAGCAACTATGTCACCTTAGCTAAAGTAGTATGATCAGTAATAACAATAGCATCAAGTACAGTGCAAAAAAATAACAAACTGATAAATTTTAATTTATCACCTTTATAGGTGCAAGCTTTATAGTTATATAACAAAATCTAAAACCAATCAGAAAATTATATAGTGTAAATATCCCCTTAATAGAGCAATTTTACCCTCAGGGGAGAGAACTTAGAAGGGATCAGAAGAAAAAAATAGAGCAATAAAAGAATAGAAAGAGATTAGAAGCAAGGCTGAAGGGCAAAGAATACTCAAGTTTTGGGAAACTTATGAAGACAGGAGAGATAGAAGGAAAAAAAAAAACAAGAACAAGTAAAATAATCCCTCTCCTAAAACTATGTTAATCCTCGTGAAAAAACAAAAATAGACAAGAAAAAACAAATGACCAGACCCCACCTCCCGCAATTCTACCCCCCAAAAAAGAAAAAAAAAAAAAAAAAGGTGGGGGGAAAGAAATTTCTCTGTTCTTCAATCCACAGTTTTGTCCAAGTCAGAGCCCAGATCTGGGATGGGTATCCCCAGTGAGTCTGCAGTATGATTAGGAAGGGTGCTGGATAATTCCAGCAACCCGGTGGTAGGGTTAAGGTGAGGTGCAGATTCTGGTGCTTTCAACTCCACTGAAGTTTAGGCCGATGCTGGTCTCAGGCTGTGGGGCTAGGGTCCGAGTCTCTGAGAGTCCCACTGATCCTCAGCTCTCAGTTTCTCCCAAGGCTGTGTCTCGCCCAGCTGCTTTGGGATTTCAACACTGGGAGACCTGACACGAAACCAAATCACAGCTGCTCTGAGTCCTGGGTGCAGCTGGCCCTCCCTAAAAGGATGACTGACCAAGCACTCTTTCCAGGGAACATGACTGCTACTTGGACTGAAGTCACTGACAAGTCCTACAGTGCACAGCATCCACTGCTCTGCTCTAGTGGTGTGTTTCTACCCGGAGACCACTGGACTCACCTGTCCTCACTGTGCCTTTGTAGATTCAATACTCCTTTCTCCTGCTGCGAGCTGGGAGTAGGGTGGGATGGGTGCCTCTTCTTTCTCCACTGCCGTCTGTCTCCTCACTTCTTACTTTCTCTGCAGCTTCAAAATTTTCCTTCCTGGATCCCAGGGATCCACCACTATCCTTCCTCTCTTTCTCAAGTGGTTGTTTCCATGTCTGGATTCCACATCTTGGCGAAGTAAATTTGTTGCTGCTTACTGCACTGCCATCAAATTGGTTCCCTTTTGCTGAGACATGAGCAGGGATTTCTTTCAGTTGGCCTGGTAGTATCTTATACTTTTAGCATTGCCCTTTATTCTGGCATGCTAATACATGTTTGTATTCATGCAGAATGAGTGTGTTGAAAGTAGGAATTAGTATGCATTTTACTAAATCCTATGTCAAATTTTCCTTAATATCAAGGATATGATTCTATTCACTGTCTCTCTCAATGCTTCCTTTACCTTCTCATTCCTCAAGCTATAAATAAAAGGGTTCAGAAGAGGGGTCACTACTGTGATGAGGACAGCAGCTACCTTGTCAAAGTCCAGTGAGTTGTTCTGATTGGGTCTCACATACACAAAGATGTTGCTCCCATACACAATGGAAACCACAGTGATGTGAGAAGCACAGGTAGAAAAAGCTTTCTGACGGCCTTGGACTGAGGGGATGCGTAAGATGGTAGAAATGATATAGGTATAGGACCCAGCAGTGAATGCCAGGGAGCTCAGGATGACAAGGGCAGACAGGATAAAGTTTATCACCTCAATAAGGTGGGTATCTATACAGGCCACCTGAAGGAGAGGGGCAATGTCACAGAAAAAATGATTGATCTCTTTCCTACAGTAAGGTAGCCTTGTTACTACAATGGTGGGGATCATTACAGACAGGAAAGCACCCAACCAGCAGCCCAGAAGTAACATGAGGCAGGCCCTGCTGCTCATGATGATAGGGTAGTGCAGGGGGTTACAGATGGCCACATAGCGGTCAAAGGACATGACAGCCAAGAGGATGAACTCCACTGTCCCCAGGAAGAAGTAGAAGTAGGTTTGAGTGATGCAGCCAGCAAAGGATATGGTCTTCTTCTCTGCCAGCAGGCAGGATAGCAACTTTGGGGTAACAACGGTGGTGTACAAAATATCCAGAAATGACAAGTTACTGAGAAAAAAGTACATTGGGGTTTGCAGATGAGGTTTGGTCCATATTAGGGAGACGATCATAATGTTTCCTGTTGCTGTTAATGTGTAAATTAGTAAGAGAACCACAAAAAGAAATACTTGAATCTCCAGGAGAGTGGGTAAGGCAGTCAGGGTGAATTCAGTCACTGTGCTCCAGTTTCCAGTGGTCATTATTGTATACTGGGCTATGCCCCCTGAAGAAACAGAAGGAAATCAGTGAGGTCATTTTCTAGGTACCTGGTGACATTGTAATATTGAGAGCCCCCTTAACAGATGAGTCATGGCGTGCTGACCTCTATGTGAAAGTCATTATGTCCTCTTGGGAATATTAAGTGTAATTTCCCCCTCCCTGTATAATGAAGAGATAAGACTGAATAAAACTGTCTTAAACTTTCCATTTCTTCTCATTAAATGGAATTTCTATTTGTTTTCTACTTTTCCAGGTTACAAATGTGCTAACGTACTGACCCATCCCTGAGCTAGAATTCCTTGCTGCTACCCTAGAGTCTAGTTACTCAGAGATGGATCCCTTTAAGTACCTTCTTCCCCTTTCTATAATTTTTTTCACTTCGACAGTTAACATTTGTGACCTGTTGTAAGAGATAAAGTTTTATTGGTTTTTCCTTTACCTGATGGCCTCTAGAGGTCCCCCTGCCTCTCTTTCAGCAGTGGGGACTGAACCTATGGTCTTTACACTGTGCTACATCTCCAGGTCCTGTAAAATTGTTTTAAAATTTTGAGACAGGGCTTTACCAAATGGCTTAGTTGTGCAGGCTACACTCAGACTTGCCGTTGTCATGTTTCAGTTTCTCAGAGTGCTGGGGTTAGAAGCTGTGGGAGAACACCTAGCCTCCCCTTGTTAGTCTTTCCCTAGCAGTTCAGAGACGTTTGAAGTGAATAACAGCTCATGATCCCTGTTAACCACTATAGATGATGCCTCAAAAGAGAATAATATTCTCTGTGTCTGAAACCTAGTTCCTACAAAGCATGTAATACATACCTTATATATGTGGACGGTCATTTGAAAGGACATTATACAATGTGATAACATCAGATAGGTACAAATGTTGCACAGAAAAGTAAAGCAGGGGTAATTAAGCTTACTTAATTGACTTGTTCAGCTGAAGTCTTAAACCAGTTTCAAGTTCATTTTCTTCTTTATTCTGGTATTTGAGTCGTGATTCTTTTGCAGATTTTATCACTGCAGGTTAAAAATATCCAAGTTTTACCTCTGACCTCAGTGGCTTTCTTTTTATTTCACTTGGCCCCTCCTTAATAAATAAGTTAGCAGCTGTCCCGTTTTCTATTGACTGAGATCATCTCATTTTCCTGCCTCCTATAACGCTTCTAGACAAAACAGTTTGACAGCCTGCTTTATTTTTTACATTTCCCCTATGATGGAAGAGTATTTTTAGTGGAAATAATTTTAAAAATACATACGCAAGAAGGAAAAATTATAACCTGTAGTCAAACTTCTTAGAAATAGTGGCAACATTTAGGAATATATATTTCCAGGCTGCTTTTAGGGTCAAATTACATTCTAATGTATCTAAAATCAATCATACTATTGTACTATTTTGTAACAAACTTACACTCTTTTTCACTTTTCTGTTTTTTTCTTTTACAGTATATCATCTTTCTATGTTAATTACTGGAAAACTACATGAATCATTTTTATAGATATTATGGTGGATATATTTAGCCAGTAGCATAGTATTTGAAATTTAAATGGTCTGTGTATCTTGTTTGTATACATAATGATCCAATAAATATTCTTCTATATAAATTTTTGTACAATTGTTTTTGTTAATTCCTGATAAACTTTTCCAATAAATTATTTGTCTTCTCTGTCTCTTTCTCAGTGTAAAATCCCAAGAAAGACCTGGTCTTCAATTTTACCTTATTAAGTAGCTGATTATGTGTAATTACTTTGGATTCCTGTGTTGGGTTCCTTTCGGTCATAGCTTATAACACAGCTAGGCCTGGAACGCTAATGTCTGAATAAAATGAAAATGCTTTGTTCTTTTTAAAAAATGCCTCTTATATTCTGGGTTTCAAGTCTCTTACCTGAAAAATTAGGAAGCTGGACGATAAGATCAGTTCAGTGATTCAAGAGTCTTGCTATCAGTTTCAACTCATAACCTATCTCAAGGATTCTAACTTCTTTATTCTCCAGTAAACAACTGCCTGAATAATTTTCTAAATTACTGCATAGAAGCTTCTAATCATGGATATACAGACCAGTATAATAGTGAGACCAGGAGATAGACAAACAGTAGGCAGCTGGAGAGGGACCTAAGTAAACCCAGGTAAGCTCGGGGAAAATTAAACACAAGGGGAAAGTCTCTCGTACTGCAGGGAAGCTGGAGGGCAGGGGAGCAGGGAAGGTCTATGCCCCTAAACTCAGAGGCCTAGATAAAAATGGCAGCCAGTTGCTTCAAAGGGAAAGGGTCTGGGTAAACCAAGATACAGTGTGAGAAGTTGGGGTGCTAGGGATGTCTGCTTCTCCTGAAGTCAGAGGCCAAGCTACAAACTGCAACAACACTGTTTCGTTTTTGCACCCACCAAAATAGCTCCCTAAAGCCTGTACTTGGGCTCCTCCATGCCATCCTCCCCGGGAGACCCTCAGCTACAAAGAGCTTTTCTTTGTTCTTTCTGACAAACTTTACTGTCAGTCCTCACCGCTGCGTCTGTGGACTTCAAATTTCATCATCTTCAGGACCAGAGCCCAGGGGAGGAATTCGTTACGACAGCACGTGGAATCACATGTGAACTTTCTCCATGAGTCATTCTGCTTGTTTTTGTGTGTGTATCTTTTATTATTGCTCTCATTTGTTGCTCAACAGACAAATATTTTGCATTTTAAGGTTTAAGTATTAATTAAGTTAGCGAGATAGTTAACAAAAAGTCCAACTAGGTTCGTTTGTTTTTTTTGCTTACATTTTTTAAAAAAAATTAGTGCATATTGGCTATACAGGTTAACGGATTTTATTTGGGGAGATTTGTATATGCATATGTCATATTTTAATTATTTATCATTTAACCCATCCCCACTCACACATTACCCCTCCCCCCATCTTACCTTGTTTCACATGCTTTTTGGGAGGGGAGGTCAATGTGTACAATGTGTTTTGCTTATATTCACGCCAGTTTCAATTTTACCACTCCTAGCTTTGTTATACTCAACTAAAATGTTCACTTCAGGGTCATAGCTTCTTCATCTCAGAAATAAAAATAATTATAACATTCAAATGAGTTTCCAGAAGGTTTAAAATTAAGTCATATATGTGACAATATGTAGCAGATTCTTTCTAAAAGATATGGTTCCATTCAGAAAAGATTAAGGTGACTTAAAAGAGATCAATAATTAAATGTAATTGTTTTCTTAATTAGATAAATATCACCAATCATATAAAAGTTTAATTTGTACCTAAGGAATAGTTTTAATGTATACTTAACCTGAAATTCTCTAGATTGGCCTCTGATCTTATTAGGAATGTTGACAGATCAAGAAACTGAACACAGAAAAAGAAATGTAACAAAAGTGATATTAGTAAATAAAAATATGTATGAGAAACTATACTTACAGTTCACTGATTATATAAGATGAGGTAAAATTCTTCCCATATTTTTTATATATGCAGACAGAATGAGAGGCTCAAGCTTTATTATATGTGCATGAATTAATTGCAAGTATTGCATTTTTTTTGGCCAAATGTATTCCTGTTTTTAACTCAGAAATATTTCTCATGGCTGAAATAATTGAACCATGCTAGGTCACTGAACCCACTAACTCCCATAAAATTATTGATTCTCAATTCTCTGTATTTTTTCCCATGTAGGAATATTATATTTTTTGTCTCTTTGATTAATTCTCACTCATTTAAATTATTTAGCAACTGAATTTTTTGAATATAGCATCTCGTACAAGTAGCTCATCCAGATGTGGCTAAATTGTAGTTCTTTAGTACACTCACCAAGGGATGGTCCAAAGAAGGAAACTCAGTGAAGTTTTGATATCTTACTCTATTTTCATGGCTATTAGAAAATATTTCTGTGGCAACTTTGACTAAGTACTCTTGAAGGCCCCAAATGTTTCATAGGATTAAGAGTGACTTGGGTAATTTTTTTAAGTTACTTCTTTCATTTTCATTATTAAGTGAAGCTTCTCTTCTTGTATCTCTTTTTTTGCTAACTGAATAAACTATATTTTCAAGGGCTTATTTGCCTTAGAGATTTAGATGGGAACAGCTCTTGGGGATACAGATCAAAAGAAGTTAATTAATAATATTGTTGTAAAGGAAAGTTGGTTCTGAACTACTTAATCACAATTGCAAAGTTTCACAAGTAGACCTGTTAGGATCTCCTTGGGGATTCCCTCAGATATTTTGCTTTATTCATTTAAGGGAAAACAGAATAATTAAAAAATATCTATGAGGAAGATAAAAACATGAAAGTTCTTTCATGCTTCTTAAGTTGATAAAATAAGAAATGTTCTACAAAAATGAATATTCTAGAGTTTCAGACACCATCTAGTACCTCTGTCTATATTAGGATAGATATTTTTAAAAGTTAGATTGCCAGATGAAAACATGGCTATAGCAATTTTTTTTTGTAGCATCTTACTATGCAGTTCAGGCTGGCTTTGAGCTCATTGTGATCTTCCTGCCTCAGCCTTCTTCACACTGGGACTGCAGGTTTGGACCACCATACCCTGCTTCCATTTTTAAAAATCCCTGTTCAAACACATGAGCTCCCATACTTAACTCAGTCTAGGAGAACTTTGTTCTTTCATACTTTTTCCAAAGCTGCAAGCTTGCTGTATATGTTTTTTTCACAAATATTCCCTTAAACATTCCCTTCTTAAGTAAAGCTTCTCAACCTTTTTACCTTAACAGAAGGGTAACATGCACTTGAGGGTAGTGGTTCTGCTGAGGCTTTTCTAAGTGAAAATGTGTATTCTGCTTTTGGTGTGCCAGAGAGCTGGGGCACGTGGCCAGAGGTCCGTGAGGGTAGCAATAACTTCATGCTACTTTATATATACGTTAAATAATCATATATGAAAGAATACATTCCGTACTACTCAAGAATATAGTATTATTCCTTAATAATATAAAGCAACAATCACTATTTTGTTGTTGTTTTTTTTTCTCAGTTTCTTTCTTTCTTTCTTTTTTTTTTTTTTGCGGCACTGGGGATTGAACTCACAGCCTCACGCCTGACAGACAAGCACTTAAGCCACTGAGCCAAACTCCCAGCCCTGGTTTTTTTGAGGCAAAGTCACACTGTGTAGCTCAGGCCGGCCCTGTGCTCGCATCGTAGCCCAAACTGGCCTCAAACTCACAACGCTCCTCCTACCTGAACCTCCCGCAGTTTCAATTTTTGATTAGACGATTATCTCTCTGGTTTCTGATTAAACTTCTCTGAATTTTATAGCATATAATCTCATACACTTTCTTCCGTTCTTCTATTTATTGCCTGAGTTTCAAGAAAGAAGCATATAACTACAATACCAAGTAAGAGAATTATGGAAGAATTTTTAAAAATTGAATTTGAAAATCATTGTTGACACATGTAGTAAAGACTTTTTCAGCAGGTCATGTAAAATGCTCCTTAAAACCCCTGGAATTAGAATATCTTTACTTTTGGTTTGCTTTGTTTTTTGAGACAAGGTCTTACTACATAGATCAGGCTGGTCTTGAACTCACTCTGTAGTGCAGGTAGGCCTTGAACTCATGACAATTCTCCTACCTCAGCCTCCTAAGTGCCGGGATTACATTCGTATACCAGTACACGTTGCTGAATACTTTAATCTTACTGCCAGTGTCCTGCCTACCTTTTAAGCCACCAACTCTATTATTATTAATTGGATCTTGTCATTACTTAGAATTAATCTCTAAAATCTCAAAATCTTAAAATCTCTAGGATATTGCTCTTGGACCAGAATCTTGTAATTAAATAGTTCTTTGTTCTATACATTTACTATATGGCTTCATTTAGATTTCTATCTAGCCAATTCCCTCTCTCTCTCTCTCTCTCTCTATATATATATATATATGTACATGTAATTTATATAATTTGTAAATTTGTGTGGATATATATGTGTATATGTTTTATGTAGAATTTTAAGACATAATTTTATCTATATCTCAAAAATTCCTTATTTTTCCTTTGTTTTTAATAATTTTTTTTCTGAATTCTAGGTTGATAATTTTTCTCTTTCAGTGTTTAAAGATGTAACTCTAATATCCTTTGTCTTATGCTGCCTTTTAAAGGACATCTGCTGTTAATTGTCCTTCTGTGAGGATTTTTTCTGTTATTGCTTTTTTTTTTTGTCTTTGTTTTTGTTTTTGTTTTTTTGGTTTTTTTTGCAGCACCGGGGATTGAACTCACAGTCTCATGCCTGCCAGACAGGCGCTTAAATCTTATTGTTTTTAAGATATTCTCTTTATCATAGGTTTTAAGCAAAGATATGGCTCAGTATGGTTTGATTCATTTCTATTGTTTTTGAAGCTATGTTGAAGTTCTTGGACTGTGGGGATTATAATTCTCATAATGTTTGAAGAAACTGTGGCCTTTATTTCTTCAGATATTCTGCATTCTCACCCTTCTTAGGGACCCCAAATAAATGCATATTTGCTTGCTGTTGATGCCACTGATGTTCTGTTCATTTTCCTCCTTTATACACTGTTTTTGTTTCTCTGTTCAAGTTCATTATTTTTTTGCTTTTGGAATGATCAATTTGGCATTAATTCCATCCAATATTTCCATCACAGATTTTGTACTTTTTCCTACTTAAATGAAATGTAGGTTTAATAATAGTTTTAATGTCATTGTTTGTAAATGTTGTCATCTTTGTGATTTCTAAATAAATTGTGCAGTTGATTTTTTTCCCTCATTGCATATTACGTTTTTCTGCTTCTTCATGTGAGGCAATTTTAAAAAACTGATTTTCTAATTTTGGATTGATGCATAATATTTATACCTGTGTCTGAGACACAATGCGATGCTTCAGTTCATGTTTATATTGGGTAATGATCAATTCAGGCTAATTAGAATATCCATTACATTAAACTTTTATCACTTCTTTATGGGAGATGCATTTAAATTCATCTCTTCTATTTTAAGGTATATAAAACATTTCTATTAATTATATACAACATGTCACAGTACAACAGAACTTCTTCCTCCTGTTGAACTTTGTACTTGTTGCCCCTTCCTCCCAATTCCACAGTCACCTGTTTTCCTGTCTCTGGTAAGCACTGTACTAATTTAAATTCTGAGATCAATTTTTTTTTTGATTCCACACAGAAGTGAAATCATGCATTGTCTTCTTGTGCATGACTCTCTGAACATAATGTCCTCTCGATTCATCCATGTTTTTGCAAATGACAAGATTCATGCATTTTTATTACTGATTAGGATTTGATTTTGTATATGCATTAATATATATTAATATATATCTAAATTTATTCACCCATTGTTGATCATTTAGGCTGATTTTATATCTTAATTATTGTGAATAATGCTGCAGTAAACAGGATTGTATGTGTTCTTTTGACATGCTGATTTCATTTTCTTTCTTTATGTATACAGTCATGGGGTTGCTGGAATGTATGGTAGTTTTAACTTTTTGAGGAATCGCTGTACTATTCTCTATAATGTCTGTATTAATTTACCTTTCCTGTGCTATGATTTGTGTCTAGATGTCCTGCCAAAGCCTCATGCAGTCATAGGTGGGGCTTTTTCAGAGATGACTGAATCTAGAGTGTGTGACTGATTCATAATGCAATGCCAGGATTAAGGGTGCTAGGACTAAGGGTGGGTGATTACTAAATCTGTCCCCTGATTGGTTTGGTATGGCTCTAATCCCACTAGTGTAGATAGACTGCAAAGGAGCAGAAAAAAGTAGCTAAGGTCCTTTGCTTGCTTTTGCTGCCTCCTCCCTGCCATGAACTGTTTCTGCTCAGTGATTCTCCTTTGTCATGCTGCCCTGCCTTGGAGCTAGCTATTTATGGACTGAAAGCTAACTTAGGTATTTTGTTTCAGTAATGAGAAAAATAACCAAGATATCCAAGAAAGTGTACAAGCTTCTTTCTCCATATTCTTGCCAGTGTTTGTAATTTTTTGTCTTATTGAAAACAACCATTTTTTTCACTGGTTTGAGGTGGCATATCATGTCTTTAATTTCACTTCCTTGGTGGTTAATGGCATTGAGCACTTTTTCATATGCTTGGTAGCCATTTGTATGTCTTTTTTTGGGAGAAATGTCTATCAGATACTTAAAATATTTTTAAAGTTGATATTTCTTTTTCTTTGCCATTGAGTTTTTTGAGTTCCTTTTGTATTGTTCTCTTGATCTTAGCCAAAAGTCTGAGAAACAATTTGAGTTTCTTCTATATTCCAGATATTACCGGTTTGCAAATATTTTCTTCCATTTTCTCAGTTGTTGCTTTCCTAGTTGATCATTTTCTTCGATGTACAAAATTTTTTAGTTTGATGCAGTCTCATTTGTTAATTTTTGTGTTTGTAGTCTATGAATTTGGATATCTGATAATTTTTTCATTGGGTAGCAGACATTGTGAAATTTGCTTTGTTGGGTGAAGGATATTTTTATAGTCTTAAAAATTTTCTTAAGTTTTATTCTGTGGTGCAATTAGGTTGGTTGGGAATATTGGAAATAATTTGATTGTTTTGGATCTTGCTTCCAGTCTTCAAATAAGTAAAAATTGCCTCAGGAGACAATCACATCACAAAATGCTTCCGTCTTATAGGATAGATGACCGAGCTTTAGTACAGAGCCGGTGGTAAGCTTACTTTTTCAGAATAGTGACTTTTCAGGTACAACCATTTGACACTGGAAAATAAATTTTAACCTTGAGAAATATTACCTTTAATAATTTATTAAAAGTTTAGGGGAAAATCACTTTAATAAAAAAAACCAGACACAGAAAGATAAGAACTTTACCGGAAGTTGGGAAGAGAGAGGGGAGGGTGGATAAGAGGAGGTAGTTTTAACAAATGCGTACTGCGTGTAAGGAACTAACATATCAAATCAGATTAACATGTACAATCCATATGTGTAAAAGCATTAAAATATACGAACTATGCTTGGTATCCTGAACAATGAGATCAGACTGAGTCATGAACAGTGAAAAATGCCAGTTGATGTAATCATATCCTATTCAAAGAGCAGCATAAATTTTAAACAAGAAGAATAAAAAGAAAGAGATTGATCAAATTACATTATATTTAATTTGAATAATGATAAAACAAAAAGGTATCATAAACTAAGCAAAGACCTGGGAAGGCATATTTTCAGTGCCTTCAATCATTTAGCTTTAGTGTCCAACATGTAAGAAGTAAGAAATAGATAAATTCTCTATCACGAAACTGGCCAAACAATGGTTCATAAAAGAGAAAGTCAAAATGCTTAATAACTGAATGAAAAAATGTGCAAAAATTCACATCATCAAAGATCAAAAGACTGATCACAAAACTCTTCATAAAAGTAAAGAAAACTATAGCTCATTTTGCACTGGTAAAAGTGTAATTGTGCAGCCCTTTTTCAGCTGATTTTAACAATACTGAGGTAATATCAAAATGAGTATGTTCTCTGAGTGAACAATTCCAGCCCTAGATAAATACAAGAACAACTGTAGTGTGTGGTCAAAGAGAATTATGCATAACTGTTTTGTTTATAACAAAATGAAAGGACACAAGTAGATGTTCATTAAATAGAGAGTATTCCACACTAGATTTCTATACTGGAATGCTTAACAGCAGTGTAAATGAATGATATAGAACTAAACTTTCCAAAAGATAACAGTGAAAGAATAAAGGCAAAAAATTATCAGTACATTATGATGCTTAATAGCTTTGAAAATTTGGAAAACAATTTCACATAATTTTTATAGCTGCCTTATATATATGATAATATATGATAATATGAAGGCAAAATGATCACCAATGCACTTTTGAAAGTATTTAATGATGGGAAACAAAGGAAAGAGGTGAAATCAGAAAAAAGTTTAGCAGAATATCAGGTATAGCGATGAATTTAATTGAAAAATTCCAGTACAAATAATAACTAAAGGCATAGTGTTAAAACCTTTTGAGTTGTATTCTGGTGTGTATTGCCTTGCATTCTTCTCTGTGTGTTCAAAATATTCTACAGTAAGAGTTTCCACTATGGCAGACTGAGGTGCGCATACTTGTGGGGTGCCTGGAAGATGTGCCCCGGCAGTGTAACAGGAGTGGATGGTGAACAAAGACCCTCATGTGGGAAGGCATCATGAAGAAAAGTCCCCCCAGATGTATTCCAGTACTAGGAGTATTTAGAAAAAGAAGTGAAGCCACCTTTATATCCTGACATTGCTTGTACCCTGTATCTGGTAAACACATTATCCTGGGAAAATACCACAAAACACATTCAAGCCAAATGCAACAGCAGTGGCTGCTGAGATTGGACCCAACCTAGGAATTACCAACCAATGCCCACCTGCCCCAACTCCCTTCTCACTGCATGAGGAAGCCTGGTTAGCAAGACAGCTACAAGTTAAGGCTCTAGAGGAACTGAAAACAAGAGAATTATTCAGAAGCAGTTAGGATCAACAGGCCCTTGGGGAAAAAAAGGTGCAAGAGTACGGTTCTGGGGACCTGGAACCACACATTAAAAAAATCTATGATTCAGGGAGTCACAGGAGCAGGCATTCGTGGTGACCAGTGTGATCTGGAGGAGGAGATAAGACACGGGAAAAATGCCAGAGTAGGCATTCTCCCACCACTGCCCTGAACACTGGTGAACTCTGTTTTCCCGGGCATATCCTGGCTACTGCCTGCCCTTCTGATGCCACAGAGCTCCATCCCTGAACCCTCAGGCTGCCAGCACAAAGCCGCTAAACTTCGCAAGCTCTGGACACCACTGAGTTTGAGGACTGAACAGAAATTGTTTGGAATGCAGTCAGAGAGTTTGATGCAGGTGGGGAGCTGGAGAGGAGTGGCATGGCCAGAACGGCTTGCCTGGTGCTGTCAGTGGATGACTGGGCACCTGACCAGTCTCACTGTGCCCTTCCCTACTCAGACACAATTTAACTATCAAATCATAAGACAGAGGCAAAACACCTACAGCTAGCCGTATCCACAGGAACACAAATAATACCAAAAAGAGCACTGCCTTCAGAGAGAATGAGAAGTAGGCTCAGCAGTCATTCAGACCCCCAAGCCCCATCACTTACTGGCAAAAAAGAGAACAAATTGTGTGTATGTGAAAAAAGAGAACAATTGTGTGTGTATGTGTATCAGTAGACATAACTAACCTCCTGTGTTTGTATATGTGAAATGGAGACTAAGAATTCGTTGGTGCTTTAGTTTAGATAGTATCTTATATGGGCATGTTGGGTTGACCCCCCCAACAAAAATTGTGTACAGAGGGGCTCAAACAGAAGCATTCTATTAGCATATTATTTGACTTTTGACTTACTTACACCTTCTTTCAATCTCTAATTATATCTTTCTCCCTATTCTTCCTTTTCCTTAACCCTATATATAACCTTTCAAACTCCTTTTCTATTAATCCTCTACTCCACATATAAAAATAAAATCAACAAAGTTTTATCTCTTTTTTTTTATTTGCTTTTATCTCCTTTTCTCCTTTCCTTCTTCTGGAAGTTTTCTGTTTCTTTTTCACTTTCTTTTTCTCTCCTCATTCTTTGTGAACCTCTTGTCACCAGTACTGTATCACAGTTTCTCTGTGTGGTTGAAAAAAGGGTGAAATTGTTAAGCCTTAAGTTACATGAGTATTATATAGTTGGTTTTGTAGATGCTGATAAAACTGGAAGCAATTCTCTCCTTGCAGTGTAGCCACTTGACTGACCCTATTACACTGAACAGGTTAAAGAGGTGTATAAATACCAAAGTATATCCAAGGCCAAGGTCACAATATGTGAAAACATGCCCTAACTAGAGCGCTCTCCACAGTAGCAACAGAGTTTTTCTATCATAACTGATCAATCCCCAACCCTCAGCACAAAACCTTAGAAGCATTAGAAAAAAAGGAAATGAAATGCCTCCAAAGACTCTTAGATACCCTAAAACTAATGTTACAGACACTGAAGAGGAGGAAGTCACAGGCAAAACCCAACTGGCTAAATTTTCAAAGAGATAAAGAGAAAATAGATAAAAATATAAGATATTCAGTGAGCTCAAAGAGGATGTAAATAGATAAAAGATTTAATTAATAAAATGTTTAACTACCTCAAATAAGATACTAACAAAATGATACAAAATATAAATAGCTGTATTAGTAAAGAATTAGGGAGTATGAAAATAAATTAAGCAGAACTTCAGGATATAGCAATCTAATTGAAAATACGGGCAGCATAAATGACCATTGTGAGGAGAGAGTAACAGAATTAGAAGATAAAGTTGATGTAATAGATCCTGTACTTAGTGATATCCTAAAATAAGACACCATGGGAACTGGATCCAACAGATGCTGGATGGTTTACAAAAAATAACTTAAGAATTATGGGAGTAAAGGATAAAGTATAAGATGACAGAAAATGTATAAAACTATTTACCAAAGTAATATCAGGGAATTTTCCAAATCTAGGGAAAGAATTCAACATCCAAGTAATTGAGGCATATAGAACTTGTCTATGTCACATAATAGTCTAAACTCCAAAAATTAATGTGGCATGAAAAGAAAATACTGAAAACAAAACAAAAAAATATGAAGTAACTTACAAAGGTAAACCTGTCACAATAAAAGAAGATTTCTCAACATAAATCTTTAAGGCCAGGGGAGATTGATGTGAAGGATTTCAGCCCTGAAAGAAAACAGCTTCTAAAGTGGCTTAATATAGCCTACATCAATTATGTTTCAAAATTGATGGGTAAAGACTTTCCAGAGCAAAGATCACCTTAAGAAATTCAGGACCATCAAACTAGCATTGCAGAAACTACTCAAAGGATAGAGAGAGAGAGAGAGAAACAGGAAGAGGGAGAAAGAGAGAGAGAGAGGGAAAGACAGAGAGGAGAGAGAGAGACAGACAGACACAGTGAGGTTAGCACCACCAAAGAACTCAAAGGAAAGACTACATCTAATTGGGAGAGAAGTTAAACAAGAAGGAAAAATAAAGGAATAAACAATAAAAAAATAATGAAATGGCAGAAGTCAGACTTTTCAGTAATATCTTTCAATGTAAATGATCTTAACTCCCCAACCAAAAGACACAGACTGGCAGATCCAAATAAAAAACAAAATATGGTCCACCAGATTTTGACTACAAAAGACGCCCCCTCATCTGCAAAGAAGCATATAAACTGAAACATGACACAGGATCCCAAAAGAAAGTAAGATTTTCGAAGTGGATTTCAAGCCAAAATCAATGGGAAGAGACAAAGACCATTTTATACTGGTAAAGAAAACAATTCAGCAGGAAGATATAATGGTTGTAAATATGTATGTACTAATGTGGGCACACCGAATTCTATCAAATAAATACTACTGGACATAAGAGTTCAGGAAACATCAATACAAACCCAGTGGGAGACTTCAGTATCTCACTGTCATAGATGGTCAACCAGACAAAAAAATCAACAAAGAAATGTCAGAGTTGAAACACACCACCTAACAAGTATATTTAACATGTATCTACAGAATATTTCATTCAACACAGAGTAAATATTTTTCTTGGCAGTACATAGAATTTTCTTCAAAAGGGATCATGTTCTAGGCCATTCAGCATGGTTAAATAACTGCAAAAGTCTAAATAATCTCCTGCATACTATTGAATGACAGCAGAATAAAACTAGAAATCAACAGCATATAAACTACAGACACTAAGCAAAGGTGGACATTAAGTAACGCACTCCTGATAATCAATGGGTCACAGAAGAAATCAGGGAAGCTATTGTTACTATTTAAATAGCAGTGGCAATGTAATACACCAAAACGTGTGGTATGAAATGAAAACAGCGTAAGAGGGAGTTCACAGCAGTGAATGCCCACATTGAAAGAGCAGTGATCCCAAATAAATAACCTAATGATGCATCTCAGGGTCCTAGAAAAAAAGCAATCCAAGTCCAAAATTTGCACAAGGAAAAATTTATAGGGATTGGAGCAAAAATTATGGAAATTAAGACTAAAAAATTACAAAGGATCAATGAGTTACAGAGTTGGTTCTTTAAAAGAGTGAATGAAATTAATAAGCCCTTAGCCTAACTTACCAAAAAGAGGAAATAAAATATTTTTATCAGTGCAATTAGAAATGAAAAAGGTAGATCACAATAAACATCTCTAAATTCCAGAGTATTATAAGAAACTACTTCAAAAACTTATATTCCAATAAATTGGAGAATCTAAAAGAAACAGATAAATTCCTAGACATACATGTCTTAACCAAACCTAACCAAGAAAAAAATATATATCCCTGAACAGAGCAATAAAAACAATGAAATAGAGGCAGTAATAAAAACTCTACCAAGTAAAGGCTAGGACTCAGTGAATACACTGATGAATTGTACCAGAACTTCGGAAAAGAACTAACACCAATAACCCCTTAAACTCTTCCATAAAATTGAAAGGGAAGGAACACTGTCAAACTCATTCTTTGAAGCTAGCATTACATTGGTACCAAAACCAGATGAGGACTCAACATAAAAAGAAAACAATCACTGATTTCCTTAATGGACATGGATGGAAAAATCTTCAGCAAGATACTTGTAAGCAGAATGCAACAAATCATTGAAAGATGACCAAGTTGGCTTCATCTCAGGGAAGCAAGGATGATTCAATATCTCCGAATCAATAAATGTAATACACTGCACAAATAAAAATGAGGATGAAAACCATATGGTCATATGGTCATCTCAACAGCTACAGAAGAAAGCCTTTGACAAAATTCAGCATCTACTTAAGATAAAAACTCTGATAAAAATAGGTATAGAAGAACTTTACCTTGAATTAGAAAAAGCCACTGCCAACAGTACACTATGCGGGAAAAAACTGAAAGCATGCCCTCTAAAATTAGGAACAAGACAAGAGTGTCCACTATTACAATTCCTGTTCAACATAGTACTTAGAACTTTAGAACAATCAGGCAAGAGACAGAAATAAAAGGGGTATGTAAAAGAAAGGAGGAAATCAAAGTATCTTTATTTGCAGATGATTCAGTTCTTAGAATACTCCAAAAATACTTGGCCCAAAGTCTCCTAGAACTAATTAACAAATTCAACAAAGTAGCAGGATATAAAACCAACAGAAAAAAATATAAAACCAGCAGAAAAAATCAATAGCATTCTTGTGTACTGCCAACAAACCCACTGAGAGAAAAGGAAGTAAATTGATCCCATTCACAATAACTTCGAAAAATTAAATGCTGAGGAATGAACCTAACCAAGGAAGTAAAAGAACTCTGTAACAAAAACTATTGTGCTCTTAAAAAAAAAAAAAAGATGGAAGAGGATGCCAGAAAATAAAATGTCATCCTACATTCTTGGATGAGTAGGACCAATATTGTTAAAATGCCATATTATCAAAAATGGTATACAGATTTAATGCAATTCCAATCAAAATAATAACAGCTTTTTTTTTTTTTACAGAACTAGAAAAACAATTCTAAAATTTATATGGAACAAGAAAAGACCCTGAATAGTTAAAGCAGTTCCAAGCAACAAAGCAACAAGAGGAAAACAAGAGGGACTACAATCCTGGACTTCAAGTTATAAAACTAAAGTAATAAAAGCAGCACAGTTCTTTCACAAGAAACAGACATGTTGGCCAATGGAATAGAAACAACCCCCAGCATCTGTCACCATGTGTTTTTTTTTTTTCTTTTTGACAAAGTGACCAATAACAAATGCTAGAGAAAAGATAGCCTCTTTTAACAAATGATGCTAGGAAAACTGGTTATTCATATGTAGGTGAGTAAACCTAGATCCATACCTCTCTCCTCCTCTCTGTGGAGGTGGCAGGGATCTGAGAAAGATGGGAGAGGGAAGGGCAATGGGCAGGGAAAGGAGCAGTAATAAAATGATCAAGAAGCGAAAGTACATATATATATATATTCCCCAAGACTAATGTTACAAAATCAGATAAAAAAGAATGAAAGACACAGATATAAAAGCAGAAACATTGAATGTACTGGAACAAAATCTGGCCAAACTCTTGAAGACATGGGCATCGTCAAGGGTTTCACAAGATATAATGCTAAGAATCAACAGATTAAATCATATCAAATTGAAAAGCTCCTGAACAACAAAAGAAAGAATCAACAGAGTGAAGAGACAATCTACAGAGTGGCAAAAAAAAAAAAAAAAAAAAAAAAAAAAAAAAAAAAAAAAAAAAAAAAAAAAAAAAAAAAAAAAAAAAAAAAAAAAAAAAAAAAAAAAAAAAAAAAAAAAAAAAAAAAAAAAAAAAAAAAAAAAAAAAAAAAAAAAAAAAAAAAAAAAAAAAAATTCAGTGACTCTTTAACAGAAGAATTATATCTAGAATGTATAAAGAACTCAAAATAGAATTCTAATAATATAAAATACCCAATCAAAAATAGGCAGTTATAATGAATAAACACTTGTTAAAAAAGAAGTACAAATGGTCAATAAGTACATGAAAAATGTTCAGCATCTTTGGTTATTAGAGAAATGCAAATCAAAGCAACACTGGGATTTCTCCTTACTCTACTTACAAAGTCTATTATCAAAGACTCAAAAAATCAACAAATATAGCTGGGTATGTAATCACAGCACTTGGGAGGTTGAGACAGGGGGACAATCCTGAGTTGAAGGCCAACCTGAACTTTATAAAAAATAAAAAAACCAACAAAAATAAAAAAACCAACAAACCAACAAAAAGCTCCACAGAAACAAAATAGCCAAATATTGGTGAGGTTTTGGGGAAATAGGAATCCTTCTTCACTTTTGTTGGGTGTGTAAACTATTAAAATCAATATGGAAACAAGTATGGAAGTTCCTCAGAAAACTAAAATTAAAAATTCTATTTTACATAGTTATACCTCTTCTGAGTACAGTTAAAAATCATCATATCATGGTGATATCTCCATAGCCATGTTTATAGCAGTGTAATTCACAATACCTAAATTATGGAAGCCTCCTATTTGTCCACTAATGAATTAATGGATAAAGAAAATGTATTTATACACAACAGAGTACTACAGCCAGTTGTTTACAGGGAAATGGATGCAACTTGAGATCACAATGCTAAGAGAAATAAATCAGACACACATTAGATAAATATTGTATGGTTTCTCTAATATAAGAAACTCAAAATATAAATAATTCAAATAGCAAAATAAAAGAGAAATGGAAGGAAATAGGCAGGGATACTCTGGTGATGGCAAGGATCTGGGGAAGCTGAGAGAGGGAAGGACAGTGAATAGGGAAAGTGGGAATAATAAAATGATCAGGATGTGAAATTTACATATATATTCCCCAAGATAAATGTAATTACTAGGTATCACATACATGTGCTAATTAAAATATGTATTACACAATAAAATAAAAAGTATATCATAAGTCATTTTTCTATATAAAGGTAACAATACAGCAAGTATTATTTATATATTTATCATATTAATAACAAATGCTGTAGAAGAAGATATTTTGTTTAGCACCCTGGGTTTAAAAAAGTCATTTTCTGCATCTCTTTACAGATTCCAGCCCACTCACAGTCACTTTCGTAATGCCAAACCTAGATCAAGTGGCTGGAGGTACACAGCAAGGCACATGCCCATAAAACTGCATCCATAAAGATGGGCAGGCATGGAAGGTAGATTGTCCAGTCATAAAGCCCAGGTCACGTGACGCTTTTGGAGATGTTCTTTGTTCACAGCAGCTTCCTTTGAATGCGGGGAGGGTGCATGGATAATGCTCCGCAGCACTGTAGGGTTCTCTGAAAGTGAAATAACTTGGACAGAAGGCCGAGTGAGCTGTTTATGTATACACTGTTCAGCAGATGAGTGGATTTTCTGACATGTACAGCTATAGATGGGTTGCTTGCACTGTAGCAGACAGATGAAACCTAGGGAAAGGGGAAGTAAAGGAGCAGGAAGAAAGAACAACGGAGAATCATAGAACTACTTCTCTCCATAATGGCTAAAGACCCCAATCCAAAGCCTAGTAGATTCCTGTCACCTACTTAGAGCCATCCTGGCTTCATGGAAAATACTGGATATGTTCAAGGAAATCGAGGATCCTTTTTGACAGAGCAGTTTTCTATATGTGTTACGAAGTACAATTCCCAATGGGTAGGTGGTCTTTTAACACCAAATATGTTTCTCTCTGCCCTCAAACTGCCTTGGCACTATGCTGTTCTCCTAGGGTCACTGCCCTTTTCCCACTAATGAAAATTTTGGCTCAGCCACTCCCCTTGGTTATCTCTGCCATAAAGTGGGAACCTACGAAAGGCAGAAGAAAAAGCAGAGATTAGAATCTGCTTTCTCTTGCTGAGGCAGGCATAGCAAATACTTCACCCAGGCAGGATAGCCTGGTTGATCTTGCAGGAGCTGTCCTCAGAGAATGAATCCAGGCAATGTTTAACCTTTTCAAATGCAAGGTTTGGCATCTTATCCTCCATTTCCCTCTCCCATCTTTCCCGTCTCCCTTCTGGTTCTCTTCACTCATGAAGGGCCCTGCAGACACTCACCACAGGCAATAGAGAAGACAGCGGATAAGTAGGCAGTGAAAGGAACCCACGTGATCTTGAAACTAGAGAAGTACAAGGCCTGACCTTGATTTAGCTTGTGATGATATAGAGCTAATGTACCAAGCAGAAGGCAACCTGGTGTCCGAAAAACAAAACAAAACAAAACAAAGTAAAACAAAACAGGAGATAAAGTCCTTTCTCAGGAACTTTGACTCCTTTAAACTTTCACCCAAAATACACCAGACTTTCAGTCTCCACCCTGTTAGAGTGTACCTTGTCCAAAGACTGAGCCCAGTTTAGTGTTAGATTGGACTCAGAAGCTGCATATATATTTATACATGTATGTATCAAAGAAGTGGAAATTTCAACTAGTCAGAGACTGCAGCCTAGGACTCACAAACCCTCCTCATTTCACACCTGTATACATCTGTATTAGGGCAGTCAGGAAGTTACCTGTGAGGAAACAGATGAAGGCAATGATGAGGTGTATATATTTATGCTGAGGAATCATGTAGGTGTATTGCATACCCAAGATCAAGTTAAGGAAGAAGGAAAGGCAGAGGACCAACATCATCATGATTCTGATGACTTTCAGGGTATCTGTTGAAAAGCAAAAGCAGTGCTGAGAAGACACATATTTCTTCTAGTATACCTGGGGCCCACAAATCTCTAAGTAAAAATGGGATCAGAGGAAAGATTTGATGAGATAATAAGAGAGGATGGGAAAAAGAACAAAGAGGCAGAGCTCCTTCAATTGCATGAGAGAATAAGAATAAACTGCTTTCTATCTTGGTGTCTCTGTAAGTTTCCTTCTGTTCTCTTCTGAGACCTCCTTGTTAAATACTTCAATTTACTCTGTTAATGAAAATATAACTTATTTATCTTCTTGTCAGTTACCTATTTTCATATCCCTCGTGTTCTAGTTGTGCTGACTACTCTGAGGATATTGACAGGATTCTCAAATGTTCAGCAGTTACTAGACTTAATTTGAGAGTTTCCAATTTTTCCTCCCAGGCATCTACATTGTGAGATTTTGGAGTCTGCTTTGACTCTGTTGATAATGGAAGTGGGCATCCTGCAGCCTGTAAAAGTTGCTCCACAGAATAATGAATAAATGGTGAGATGATCAAAGACAAGGAAAAATTAAATCTTCCTCTCCACCCATCACTTTTCATAGTACAGTTCTCACCTTCTGGCCAAATGGTACTGCAGCATGTCATCCATGGACTGTGGCTAATCTTGTCCTTTTTTATTCTTGTGACTAATTCAACCCATTCTTTCATGAAGATGCCTACCATCAATGAGACTATAGCACACGAGGAGAAAAGCAGGTTGGTGGCCTTAATATTTCTCTTTGACATACGAGAGTGGAGATTTTTGATGAGCCCACCACCCACGTTTCACAAATGTCTGTTTCCTGTTTTGATTACTCACAGAAAGAAGGGCTAACTCTGCATTTTTAGTTATGGTTAAGCCATTGGCTTCTGACAGAAGCTGAAGTAGCCTATGGAAAAGAGATCACTTCCTGTTTTCACTGCCTCTATGTTGAGGCTACAAACTGCCATGGAATCATCTGCTGGTTTGACCCTTGACCCTGGGGCCTAGTGCAGTGGAAGAATCAAGGTGCCCTGAGATCCTCGGAGAGCTAGCAGATACATGAGAAGAGCTGATATCACAAAGTGTGGGTGATAAAAGCCACGAAAAGTTAGACATGCATGACTTAACAGGGTCTCTTTTAAGATTAGAATTACATAGTCCATGATTAGGTAACATTTGGTAAGGGTCAGTGAGGAGGAGGATTCAGGATCCTTGTGATGAGTAGTCAGCTACCTGGCATCATAAATGTGAACGTTCAAAATTTAGGATGCTTCGGAAACACTTGGGTCCTCACTGGGATTTCACAAAGGAGCTTATTTAGGTAGGCATCCAGGAAATCAATCGGAGCCTTAAAACCCAAAGAACTGGTTCGGTACAGTGAACCATTGCAGTCCAACACAATTTACAAGGCACAGAAAACATTTATTGCCAGAATTGCCTTTGTAACTTGACAGAAAAAACATTTTCCAGTTGCTTGAATAAACAACCATGGTACATACTAGATTCAGAGTCCAAGAGCTTGTACTGATAGTTCAAAAATGCTAATTTTCCTCAACTATGAAGAAAGCTATCTACAAAGCACTCTTTCTGCCTAATTTTTTTTTAAAATCATGTTTCAGGACACTTTCTTTAGGTCAAAATGGGCTTGTAAATTGCTTCTCTTATGCTGTGCCATCTCTCTTCCAGAGCTCTTTGTATAACCTTTGATATTTTCTTTATCGTTTTCATTTTTTAAAAAACAATGACCAACAATGTATTTTGTCTTTCAAGGGAGGTTTTATAGTAAAGAGCACTGACTCAGTATCCTGGATTAAAACCCTAGCTTTTCCATTCAGTGGTCGTGTGCTTTTTAGAGATAGTAGTGGTTCTTACTATGTAAGGATTTTATAAAGATTAAGTGAATTTTCAGATATAAAGCACTTGGAAGGTCTTTGCATGCAGTCAATAACATAAACAATTACTATTGTGCTGACTTGGGTTTCCTGGGAAAGACTCTGAGGCAGAGGTTTGTATAAAGACAGTATATTCCCAAGCTCTCCTTGGAACCATATCTGTGAATGTTGAAGGGGAGCAGGTTTGAGTAGGAATTGAATTGAAATGCCATTGCTGTAATAGGAGAAACTGTAACCAGTTCCATTAGGAGCACTAGATCTGTGGTGGTCCTTCAGAATTATTCTGAATAGAGGCACGAAAGGTTAACTTTTCCATTGAGCATCAGCTTTTGAATGTAGGATGGTTCTGGGTCGTATTTTTCTCTTGGCTCAAGGGTAATTCCTAAATGACTCAGGAAGTTTGGTGCCCAGAGTCAATACTTCTGGTAGTTGTGGGGAATGAGATTTTATTGCTCCTTTAGCAAGGTCAGTTTTTGGTTAAGGTTGCCAACTGCCATGAAATCAATTGTTTCCTGCTTTATAGTGGAAGACCCAAGAAAGTAAATAGGCAACTCATGTCATTATGGTCTTACATATTGATGGGTTTCTTTCTATAACATAGATCCTTAGGAGCAGGGTTCCTGGGTTTAAAGATTTATATCTCTTTTAAATTTTAATAGGTAGTGACACTAAAGATTCAAAATGTCTTCAAATGAGAGAAAAACAAGAGATGTGAAAGGCAAGTGAGATACAGGTCAAATAAAAAATCTGGTTTTCAGCTGGGAACATAGTGTTAAACAGTGCTGTTACATACAATTTAAATTATGGGAGGAGCACAAGTGTGGGAGGAAGACGTTAGCAAATGCTGATTCTGGGTAAATTGAAGGTATCTATAGGACACAAAATTGATGGAAAGAATTTAGTTCTGGAACTTGAGTGATTAGAGGACAATTAGGCTAAGTTTGGTTGTTAAAATTGAAATGTGAATGTCACTGTGAGGAAATATTACACAGAAGGTGACAAGATAAAAAGAAATTCTGGAGAACATCAGCATTTATGAAAATGCTTGAAGAGGGAGTGGTAATAGATATGGTTAAGAAATATAAAGATTTTTCAGGCATTAAAAAGAGGCACAGTTTTTTTTTCTAACATTTTAAATTGATACAAAGTAAGTGGATACATTTATGGTATGGGGTACAGTGTGATAATTTACACATATGATTTGTGATGTCAAATTGGGGTAATAATCTAAAATATATAAAGATATTTTATGTCTCATAATTTTTTCAGAGTAATTCAAGAGATGATCGGATGATCGCGAGGTTGTGAGTTTGATCCTTGGTGCCACAGACAAAAACAAAAAACGAACAAACGAAAAAAGAGATGATCACTGAAGACAGATAAAGGATACATGGAGATTCATTATACTATTTCCCAGTTTTTTTCAAAATTGCATATTTAGGGAGGAGAACGAGAAGGGCCCCTCGAGGGGCCCCCGCCCAGCCCGAGCGGCGCAGGCACCGATCACGACTCAATATGGACTGCCTTCCGGGGTCCTGACCCCGGGACCTTGGAGGAGAACGAGAAGGGCCCCTCGCGGGGCCCCTGCCTGGCCCAGCGGCACCGGCGTGCGGCCTTGGAATCAGGGACAAACACTACCCCCCACTCCACCGTAAGTAACCTGCTGTTTCGGAGGGTCTGGCTGGATTGATAGCAACCAAGGAACATCAACCAACTTTTGTTTTGTAGATTTGGCCAGGCCTCTGGCCAGCAACCCAAGCATCTCTTTACAGCAGGCAATGTAGCAAGTATGGGGGATTCTCTTCT
This sequence comes from Dasyprocta punctata, assembly GCA_004363535.1. Lineage (NCBI taxonomy): Eukaryota > Metazoa > Chordata > Mammalia > Rodentia > Dasyproctidae > Dasyprocta > Dasyprocta punctata. The sequence continues at coordinate 68,009 of RJWM01006383.1, forward strand.
GCCTTGTCTTTTATTATTAATAAAATATTAAAAAAAATTGCATATTTAACCGTGAAGCTACAATTGTGCCTTCCTTCTCTTTGTTGTTACTTATTGAATTTAGTTGCTGGTTGAATAGAACAATGTCTCTTCCTGTACTTCCACTTCTCCCATCTTTTCTTTGTATTGGAAACTTCTGAACTTTTCTAGTTTTTTTGAAAAACTACAGTTTTGAGGAGGGATTAAATCACATTTTCTAATGCTGTCAAAAAATAAAAGTAGATAGAAGTTGAAAGTAGGCCACTGAATTTAGCGATTAGAATAACATTGGTGACTTCAGCCACAGCACTTTCAGAAGAGTGATAGGTGAAGAGGAAGTACAAGTAGACACAATTTTCTGTCCTGAAGCCATTGTTTTCCTTAATAATTGTATCCTCAGTGCCTAAAGCAGCCTGAATTTTCACAGAACTCACCTTGTCTTTGATACTTACTATCCATCCTTTTTAGCCTGTAAAATTCAGTAGATGCATACACTTATGAGTGAATTGAAGTGGTGCCTCAAACATCTGATCTGTGGTGTTGGTGAAGTAGGAAAGAGAGGTTAGATGTTAGTTTATTTCAATTCTGCTTCAGAAATATTATCTTGTATTTAGATGTCACCAAAGCAATTTACATTCTGCCCAATTTGATGTTTTAATACAAACTCTATTTCAGCTGTTTTGTCTTCTCTGTCTCTTCTCCATCCCTTTCCTGTAATTCTCTCCCATGATATTTGTTTGTCTTGTGAGATTTCCTTTCTGGGTTACTGCTCCAGAAGAAATATAGACGTGATGATAAAATCTTCCCTGGCTACAGCTTTGCATGAAGTATGAGTTGTTTGTAAGTCTTGGAAGAAGCTGAAGACAGAGATCTTAGGAAGAAAAACATTTTTTAGTCTCTGATGAGTCAGCAGCTGACAAAGATAAGAAAACAACTACTGAAAAGTGTGTGATAGCATTTGCCTGTAATATATATGTTGTGTCCACAGATTGTACTGCAACTCATCTTGAAAAATGGGATGGAGTCTGAGAAGTTAGGTGGTTGGTATCCCTTCTTGTCCCCTCTGCCACAAGATATGCAATAACCACTGCTAATGGTGGCAAACCTATATGCTGCTAGTCTGTATTTTATAACACTCTTCTGTGCATATTTCTCATGTGACCATCAAAGAAATATTTAAAATTTAAATAGAATGGCTATTCATTTTATGTTTATCTTGTCAATAGGGAAATCTTCACTTACAGAAGGGAGATAACTTGCCCAAAGATTATACACAGCTAGTAAATAACAGAAGTGAATCTCAATAGCTCTCTGAGAACGAAAAGCCAATGTATCAATGTGTACATTCTCTTTTTCCTCCATTTACACATTCAATTATCAGGTTGGCAGGTTTTATAAAAGAAATTTACAGCGCGAATCATATCATCCTTGACAGATAATTCTGAAGACTTGATGAATAATCTTTTATTTTATTTTATTTTAAAAAATTATTTTAAAGAGAAAAAACAGAAAAGAAAATCAAAAAACAAAACAACTACAAGAACAACAAAAAACCCAAAACAATAACAATATACTCTTTCAAAACAAGATAATAGGAATTCAAGAATGGTAGTAATATTGCATATTGTTATCTTCAAAAGAGTTGCTTAGATTATCAGTTATAGACGTGCAAATTGATCTAATCATATGAGTATTAAACCTGAAATCCGTGAGCGGGGTGGCCTAATGTGTAGAGGGCGGAGCTGATGGGCTGGGAGCTTCCAAGGCACAGGCCTTGGCGGCTTGGACCTCTTGCGCCCCCTACTGGTCCCCTGCTGGGCTTTTCTGGGCCACCACTGCTGTGAGCCCGGTGACTCGAACTTTGTCCTCCTGCCCAGGTCGCGCAGGGCTGGAGCATGGAGGCGTTGGGTCTGGTTCATCTCAAAAATGACTGCCGAAGATTTTGCTGGCTTCCCACGGCACTTGACATTAATCTCGAGCAAATCCAGAACATGCTGGAAATCCTAGAATACTGTTTTGAAGAAAAAAATCTCGTTGATGATTTTATCACAAATTCTACAAAATCGGTGTTTTATTCAGCACACCCTCTCCCCAAACAAACAAGCAAACAAACACCAGTAGTATTCTGTCACCAAGCAAAGATTGCCGGGAATGACACCCAAAGTCATTTCTGGCTTCTTTGAGGAAGAAAGAAGCTTCTCTGCCAAGCATTGTAGAGCCAAGTGAAGCTGCCAGCAGATCAGTTCAGGTCCATGAACTTTCATCAGAAAGTTCTGGCAGCTGATGTTTGTTCTAAAAGCACACCTGACTTGAAAAAAAAAATAGGTAAAAAACTAAATGGTCATTGCACTAAACCAGATGAAGAATTTTATGTAGCAGTTCACTCGCCCACTGTTCTTTTGCAAGAAAAACCATCTGATTTGCAAAATGCTATTTCTTCTGTCCAAAAGAGAGGAATCACACTTCTGTAAATTCAGTGCATATGCTGTCTCCAAGAACAGATATTTCTCTTAAATTTAAAAAAAAAGTTAAACTTTGAAGATAAATGTATTCTGAGAAAAGGAGGGAGAGAAAATAGCAAGTCAGAAGTAGAGGATAAAATATTAGGACAAGAAGAAAAGAGACTATCAGAAACATCTCCAAAAAGAGTACCAGGCACAGAACATGAAACTCAATCACAAGCTAAAAAATTTTTAAGCTTTGTTTTTAGAAAATGTAAAGAGAAAATGTGAATTCAGTCCCATGGTTAGGCATACAGCAATGGCTCCATCTCATTCATCTTCTCCAAATGATACAAAGTTGTTAGAAGATGAATTTATAATGGATAAGTCAGAAGTTTTGCCCATCAGTCTTGGATTACGAGACCAGAAAAGGGTAGACCTTTGAACAATCATGTAGTATCCTCTGCTGAGAGTGCTGCAGCTTTTCAAGGTGAGAAGGTAAGAGAACATCAGAGTGCATCACCTGTGACTCTGATGAGTGACATTTACATAAAACTCACCCAGAAGAGAAATCCGAGCCTTCTAGTGAACAAAAACCAAGTACAAGTTGTATTTTGGTGGATAAATTGGAAAATAATCACAGGTCTATAAAAATGTATTCTGAGAAAGTTGAAAGACCATCTAGAAACAAAAGGAAGAACAGAAAAGCATAACAAGAACAGAAAAAATAATTTAAAACCAATGTAGTTGATGAACAACATGATACAGGACAGTATGAAGATGAAACTCTCAGATACTGCCCAAGACAAATTACCAAGAAATTCAGACAGAACTATTAAAGACTGGGAGAAGATGAGGAATGATCACAATTCCAAAAAAGAGATGCCTTCTGTGGAAAATATGAAAATGAAATGTAGAACCAAAAAAGACAAGAACGAATCTAGAAAGAAGCATTTCTCTAGTGAGGCTAAGAGGAAAAAAATTGCACCTGAACAAATGACTTCGACTGTCACAAGAAGTCACAGAATTTCCAAGCATTCATCTGATTGGTGGGTGTCAATTCGGAGGAAAGTCCTGTTCATAACAATTCATTCAGAAGTGATGTATCACTTCTGGGAAAATGGCACAGTGGTGAGCATCATAAAAAGAACCTCTCCAAGTTTTGGTGTCCAGACCCTGGAATATAGCAACATGAGGAAGAGAAGCAGAAGGAAGATGGGTCCCATGGACACAGGAAGGATTTGAACTGAGGCTTGAAGCCCATGGAAAGAGATGATTCAGGAATCTAGCAAAAATAAGAAAACCAGGGGCAGCAGCCTTGCTGGTTGGGGAGAAACAGCAAGGAAGCCAGGTAGCCTCCACCCACTGTGTGCCAGCAGAGGCCCTGTTGACCAGCAGAAGCAGCAAGGAAGCCATGCAGCCCCCACCCTGCTGGGCCAGCAGAGGCCCTGTTGACCGAAGAGAAACAGCAAGGGAGCTGTGCAGCCTCCCTGTGTGCCAGGAGCAGCCCTGCTGGGTGGGGAGAAACCGCCTTCACCCCGCCTCCCCTGCCACTGTGAGCAACTGGATGTGACACAGGCTGAGATGGTAAGTGATGTAGTGAAGCAACCTGACATTTGTGGTGAATGATTGATTTTGCACACCTGAGGCTGGTAGCCTGAGCAACTATTTAGAGGATGACAATATGCAACATAGTAATGATTGTGGATTTCCTACTGTCCTATCACTGTTTTGTTTCATTTTACTGTTCTAATACTTTAAAGTGAAATTAAAAAAAAAAAAAGAAAAGTGGAAAACTTTGACAGGTCATTTATAACCCTCAACTGCTTTGCAATACACTTTATGCTCAAGGAGGAAATAGCAAGTATGAAGGATCAAAAAGCTGGGAGATTCCATTCTTTTATGAACCCAGAAAGCCTAAAAAGGGTAGAAGGTAGAGTGGAAAAGACATCGTAATTTGTTACCTACCAAAGCCTCTAAATATTGATAACTTTAAACCACTTTTGCAAAACAGAATTAGAGGATTATCTTTACTTTTGAAAACTTTATTTAATTTATTTTTTTCTGTGTTGAGGATCAGTATCCTCACACATATTCAGTAAGGGCTCTACCAGTGAGCTATATCCTCAGCCCCAGGAAACTATCTTTATTAATCACTGCCAAATATATTTTGAAGTTGTGCCAATCATATTATGGTCATTTAAAAACAGGATCTTTTAATTAAAATTTCATCCAGATTTCTCAGACCTCTCAGTCATACTATCTTAAGACTGGAAGGAGCACCCGCATTATTTCTCAAATTTTATAAGCCCTCCAGGACAGGTGCAGCTTAGAACAGTGTGTTCTGTGAGTTACAAATTTTCCAAAGCCTCAGATCTGGTCCAAAAACCAGAATAAAACCTGTATGCAAAGTGAGCAAATAGGTCTGACTATGCACTAAATAAATGTATATGAAGTAGGAAGACAACAGACATGTGTCTTAAATGGCACTAGTGCTAAATATGCACAATTATATTTTAAAAAATACAGCATGTACTCACCTGTTCAAATAGCAATATCATTTCCAATTTAGCTGAGAAGTTTTAAAATAGCTATACTATAACCAACAAAATTAATCTGCAGCTCCAAAAAATAACACTTCTGGTGTTAACTGAAATTTTTCAAAATAAAGAGCATAACTACAAAAGATGTCCAACCAGAGTAGATCCCCTTGCTCGCACTATTTTCCGTTTACAAAGTTCCTCATCTTCTTAGATTTCCTGGATCTGCTTACATAAGCTGATTTCCTGAAAAAATAAAATAAAATTACTCCTACACCTCAGGGAAAAAAATTATGTATCGGTGTATCACAGCAGTAGACAAAACCTGGTAAGAAAACAAATCAATCATCTAAGAATATTGTGAAAAAAGTTGTTCCATTAAAAAGGCAGAGGACATCCACTCGAGGCAGCTCAAGAGTATAAAAGCTTTTAAATGTTAAAGGTTCTGGAAGTTTTATTGACCATGACTAGGTTTCCAGTTTTCCCCAGAATGAACCATTGGAAATTGACAAGACAAACTTGACTAAAAAAATATATTCTGATTGTTCCAGAACAACAGGACACTCCAAAAATCCAGATGGTATTATGTTCACACAGGACGTTCAACTAAAGTCTTAGACCAGTAAAGGTACAGGCAAGACACCAGCAGAGTCTAATTTGGATTCTGGAGAGTCTAAAACTTCAGTTTTGGAAAAAAACAAGAGAGATTATTCTCATAGATCTTATAAGGCCGTGAGATACATACCAATTTTTTGTTGAGCATGGAGAGTTGAAAGTATATGAAACATTGTATACATCATTTTTTTTCCTACTGGAAAGTTGATCTAAGGACCCTGTTAAGAAAAGGGAAAGCAACATGGTGAAGATATATTGGTATTTTATGTTAACGTTGATGTCCTTTTGTGTACCTTACATGAAATGCCTTGTATAATAACTACTGGGGATTCATTCTATGTTCCTTCAGGTAATTATTAGAACATGAAAAATCTCCTAAATGGGGAATGTATACTTATTTTTACTCAAATGAAGAGATGGAAAGAAAGGCAAGTTTAAATAGGGTGTGTTTGTGTGTGTCTGTATATATATATGTGTTTTATATATATGCACAAACACTCACTATATATAAAACAGTTTGCATGGTTGGGACATTTGCTTTTGTAACTATGTGAAATATTTTTAAATAAAAATTATATCCAGTTTTAAAAACCCTGAAATTCATTTGGGACTATGTATGCAAGTAAAAACATTTTTCTTCCTATATTTTTCTTGGAAAGTAGAAACTATAATATTATAAAATCACTTGTAAATAATTGTGCATAGTCCCATTTGAGTCAATTAAAACTTTTAAAAAACAGCTAAAGCTCTGGAGACGATAAGAAAAATGGAATCATTATTAATCTAATTCAGTGCTATGTCAATCAGCAGCCTGATTAGGTGCTTCTGGGACCCAAATAATATTTTCAAGAACAGGAAAACCTAACAGTAAACTTCTGAGATTGTGTAGCCCAGGGCTGGAATTTTGTGGATGAGTTTTGAATAGTATTATTCTGGAACTCTTACCTGGCACTGTTTTTTTTTTTTCACTTTAAAAGGGAAGGATGGGCTGGGGATATAGCTCAGTGGCGCAGTGCCTGCCTGGCAAGTGCAAGGTTCTGAGTTTGATTCCATATATATATTCTTTGTCTTGTCAGTGAGAAGCTTGGTGCCAGCATTCCTGACTATATGAGGTCTGGTAGTCTGATTCCTGCTGAAGGAACATGCATTGCAAGGACAATGTATCGTATTTCCTGTAACTGAAACAGCCATTCTTGACAACATCCTGAAGGGAAGGGCACAAAGTGTCAGCATGAAACCTGAGGGCACTTTTGCAGAAGTGAGAAGTTCCCCTGCCTCTACTGGGCCTTGGTAAAGGTGGTGTTTGTGGCATTTAGGGGCAAACGCATATCTATTGTCTATGTCTATAATCCACTCAGATGAATTTTTTATGCCGTTTGGCTTCCCTATTATTTCATTCCCTATTCAGAGATCTTCCTGAGGTGGAGAAATAGGTCTTTAGGACAGGATTCCCTGATATGCAGGACTGGATAATGGCATTTTGCCAACACTATAGGATTTCTTAACTGTAAGTCTCTGAAATGCTTGTTGAAACCAAAGACTTCTTTTCCAACTCCAGATTCAGAACCAGAATTTTGGCAGGTCTGGGGGAAAGGGCATAGAACCAATTTTACCAGGTACCCTTGATAATTTTTTAGTGTACTAACATCTGTTTTCAAGTTTTGTTTTTATTTTGTGTACATTTTTATTGTTTAAATTTATTTTAAATGGTGCATAATACATGAAAATTGCACATATTAATAGTGTAATGAGATGTTTCATATATATATGCTGTGTAGTTTTTAAATCAGATTAGATACACCTATCTATCCAAACCTTTATCATTTCTTTATGGTAAAATTTTCAAAATCTCTGACTCTTACTTTTTTATGTTGCTGCCGTTCACTTGTTTTTTGAGCTAGCACGTCACTGGATTGTTCAGGCTGGTCTTGTGCTAGTCAGTACCTCAGGCTGGCCTTGAACTAGCAGCAAGAAGCAATCTTCCTGTCTTAGTCTTCCAAGTGCTGGGATTACAGGCGTGTGCTATCAAGCTCGGAATTTTATAACTTTTTAAAATGTGCGGTGCAGTATTGTTATCTGTAATCTCTTTACTAAAAAGCAACACACTAGAACTTCTTGCTTCTAATTATAAGTTAGTACACACTGATCAATTTACTTTCCCAAGCATTTGATGACCCATTCTACTATTACCTTCCATGAAATCAACTTTTAAAAAGTATTCCACACATAAGTGAGGTTATATGATATTTGTCTCTCTGTGTCTGGCTTATTTCACTTAATGTAACAATCTCTTTACCGTGCATGTTGCCACAGATAACAAGATCTCATTCTTTTTCAATGGATGAATGTCATTTGATTGTGTATATGTATCACATTATCTTTATGCATTCAGGGTTGGTGGACACTTTGGTTGATTTCACAGCCAGCCTATTGTGAATAGTGTTGCAGTGAACATGGGAGTGCAAAAGTCTGTTCACTACAGTGATTTTTTTTTGACACATACCCAGTAGTGGTACTTCTATATCACATGGTATTTCTAGTTTTCGTGTTTTGAGCCCCCACCACCACTCTGTTTCCCATATTGTTTCTACTAAGGTTAACATTGAAGGATCTCTTCTAGCAATAGCACTGGTAGGCTGGCACTTCAGGATACTGGACAAATTGTGGCACTTGGTCTTTGCAAGTCTTCCTTGTCACAAATGGTTTGTGACCATTCTTCAGTATTCAGATTCTTTGACATGGAGCAGAAAGAATCCATTAATCCAGGAGTTCCAAGTCCATGGAGTCTTTGGCCTTTTGGACTTCTCTTCATGAATTACCTGAATATCTATGCAAACTTTTGTGACTGATGCATTATTTTGAGAGGTCAGTGATAATATTAGCAGACATTTCCCTAGTCAAAAATACTAGCTTTGTATTGGGTAGAGGCTTTGCCCCAAATCTATGTTTGGTTTTCAAATCTCCATGATGTGCACTAAGTTATCTAGCAAGACACTAAAACTTCTTCATATGTTTCTCCTCATATAAGCAGCCATCTTCCTTTCTGCTCTCCTTCTGGAGTACATGAGGTCTGGTGTGAGGCATTCCTAGATTTGCTTCTTGCCAGCTGCTTTGCCTTGAGCAAATGCCATGATTTCTCCAAGCTCCTGTGATAAAATACTTAGCTTTAGTAGAATTCTGTGATATAATCTGCTAGTAAAAAATAGAAGTAGGATAGATTATTAGCTGTAGCACTTAATTTTAGTGACAAGTAAGAAATTTGTGTCATACATATCTACTCTTCTTGTATCATAAACTCCACATGATGGATTTATTCTATTTAAGAATGATTGACTGATTCATGATTGATTTATTCTATTTAAGAATTGTTCTTTTTTTGTGATTTATCAAGTAAATAAAAATTCAGCCCTATGAGCCCATTTTTATTGGTTTTTCAGATCATTATTTTCTAAATAGGCAAGAACAAAATATTCCTATTGAAATGAATGCATGATGGGAATGATTATGATACAGAAAAAATTACGTTCAATTATAAGCCAGGAATGGGCTAGGTCCTAGAAACACATGATGAATGAGCAATTGTCCTAATTGTAACAAGTGCCCACATAGTAGAAAAGACCGATACATATATGTATCTATGGCAAGAAGTGCTATGGTAGAGGTCAGATTAAGGGAGAGTAGATAATGAAGGATAAAGGAATATTTTATCAGATGTCCCGGAAAGCCATCCCTAGGAACAGGACTACTGGACTCACTTGTCTCTGATGCAGTTTACTTCCATAGTTACCAGACCCTGGGAACACTAACTCTACTGCCTTTATCCATGAAACACGTCAGCTGTTCCCACAGCCTTTCATGTATTGCTTGTTTCTTAGTTCACTTGCTTGTGTCCTTATCTACATGTTGAGTATCTTTTCAGTTTGTGAATCCTCCCCAATTTTTGAAGGCAGTTTAAATTGTAACCTTCCATGAAGATTGTCTTTATTAGTACAAACAGTAGTGATTTGCTCCATATCTGAGTTTTACAGTATTATGAGAATAGAGAAGGTGTGCTCTAAAAATTTGGTGAATGTTTAAATTTATCACTGTATGTAAAGACTCACAAAGCAGGGCTTCCAGAACTACTCCAGAATATACCAGAGCAATGGAATAAGTGTATTTGAAGCAAGAAGAATATTTTGAAAGGGGAATAATGGCAATATGTCTTTTACTGTAAACATAAATAAACATAATTTAAACACTCATTTCTTGTAGATTTCCATTGTTCATGATGTTTCTTATATTCAACAGTATGTCAAGTCAAGGCATTTGTTGGCCCCTACCCCAGCTACACTGGGCAGCAAGATCTGAAGGGACTTATTTGGAGCAGTGTGCCTAATCTATGGTAGATTCCCAAATGATAAGCCAGCTTGGGGACAGTTCTTACAAAGCCACAGGTTGTTAAGCCTCAAGAGATAAGAAACTCTGGGAATTACTGCACTTTATGTTTCTAGACATAAAACACTTAAACTAAGCATAAATATCACAGCTTCTTAGCTGCAGTTGTTTAGATATTTAAGGAAGAAAGTAAAATTATCCAGATTTGCTTACAAAGTGATGAGGTTAGAAGAGAGAAGAGATACCTACAGTCTTCAGGAGGTAGAAGGTAAGGTTTCAGAGTTACAATGTTCATATCATATAAATATTAAAATACACTCTAAAATCTGCCCGATTGCCCACAAGAGATCTAGAGGGTCTGCGTGTTTGTAGCCCACTGAGTAACAGGAATGGAGGGAAGAGGCCATGGCATCACCCTGGACTCGGTGCTGTTAACCACTCACCTGACCTATGTGTCCTGATGTCTAATCTGTGAATCAAGTGTGAAATCGCTAGCTTTAAAATATACTTCCGAGTATATTCATGCAGACCTTATGACGATAAAGTCTGCTTACCACTTATTGTTTCACTTAGTTCATACAAAGATGTCTTTAAAGAATTTATTATTTTTTGCAGATTAAACCATGAATCTTACAGAATGTGGTGAGTCCAGTGTAGCAGTGCGAATCTTAGAGCTGGGGTGGAAACTGAAGCTTGTGACTCAGGGATCCACGCTTTTTCTGCCATCTCTGTAGTCGTGATAACACTGCAATTTCAGGTTTAGAAAAAAAGCATCACATTCTTGACCTATACTGTCCAGTAGTATAAGCGCTGTAAGCACTAACTGAGCATTTGAAATGTGACTAGTTTTTTTCCTCTTAATTATAATCAGATATATCAAAGTATTTACTCTCTCATTGAAACACTACAGGCAAAGGTCCTCCATGAATTTTCAAAGAGAACTTGGCTTTATACATATGCAAAGCTCTTAGATTGGCTTTTTAATTTATGTTGGCTACATAAATTTTCTTCTAAACTTTATACAGTAAAACATATTTCTTTTGGTTGAACACATTGAGTGAATTTTACCATACCTGTGGTTTATGTAATTTTTACAAAAGTTGTATACAAACCCCTGAAAATTTGCAGAAATTTCACAATATACTCTGATAGCTAGTGCTCTGAAAACACTTTATTACACAAATTATATTCAGATTCTCAAAATAGTGTTCTAACAATGTAACCATCTAAAAATAAGACATCCTACAAACACACTAACTAAAAAATTTAAAAAACCATCTATAGATACATTTTTCTTTCTCTCATTGCAATATAATATTAGTGATTTAAAAAAATAGAAGGAGATTTAGCAGTTTTGTCGTCGTATAGCACAAATTTTCTCTTTACTGCCACAGGTTTAGAACACTGAACAGGAAAGTCACCAAAGAAAGACATTGGCAGTAGGCAAGCTATTGGGAAAATGCTGTGTTCAAGCAGAGAATATGAGGTTATTTACATCCATAAATGTCTCAGAAATGCAAAGGAGCAAACTTTCCATCGTTAGATTACTACTATGATGGAAGAAGAGGATGGTTTCTCTACTCTATGCTCATGTAAAGACAATGGCACTGGTATGGATTTTTAGGACACTCTTTAACTAGAAACAGAAGCCAATTTAACCAAAACAAAGTAAATAAAATACGTACTGTCCCACATAGACCAGTACAATTTATAATTAAATGCACAAAACTTTAAACGCACTGAAGGGAATCTGGCATTCTTGAGAAGTCTCACTCAAACTCAGTCAAGCTGGTTTTCAAGAGGTTGAAGGCTCCAGTGTGAGTGCAGGTGCTGAATACACCTCTTCGGACTCACTTCCATCATCCTCATCTTTCTCATGGTCACTGCCTGTAGTGCTAAGGCAATCAAATCATTTTTGACTGTAGTCCTTACAACTTGCAAAGAAATTGCCAAGGTTTGAACCTCCACTTCCCTTTCCTCTAAATCTTCTCAGCACTTGTCCTAAACTTGCCTTGAGTTTGAGTAATGTGACTAGTTTGACTTGAGGTGTGCTGTATGTGCAAAAATGCATTGTGGATTTTGTGATTTGTTCTGCTTAGGAAAAAAAGAAAATCTAAATTTTTAATTAAATTTTATATATGGATTCCATGTTAAAGTGGTAATATTACAATATACAGAGTTAAACAAAAGTACTAAAATTGATTTCATTTGTTTGATTTTGCTTTTGTGAAAAATTCAGCTTCTATGTTGGACATTGTGGCACATGCCTGTAATTCTAGCACTTGAGGTTAAGGCAGAGGCATTGCTGTGAGCTTGAGGTGACCCTCAGCTACACAGTGAGTTCAAGGCTAGTTTGAACAGTGTGGCAAGACTCTGTCTCAAAAAACCAAAAAAAAAAAAAAAAAAAAAAAAAAGAGCTTCTAAGATATTTCAAATATCCCCCATAGTTGCAATTTTTCTGTTGGGTAATATTTATCTAGACTATCTCCATAAAATATCTTTAATAGTCATAGTTTTGATGATATCATGTGATATGCTATTTTAAAATACCTTATTATACTTTTAAGTTGCTAAAAATACATGAAACCTAAATTAGGTCTGAGTCACTGTAGTTGATTACTTTGGAGGTGGTTAGACATCCATCCTAACAAAATTTTATTCCTGGAGTACTGCTATGTACTTTAGTAACTGGTTAAACAAAGTGGGTCCTGGTTACCATTGTTCAATATTATGTCAACTGAGACATTATTTGTATAATGTTGCTTCCTATAAACACAAGAACATAATGCAGTTTGTTGCAATACAATATTTGACATGTTCATTGCACACCATGGAATCTTTGAATTTATTAATAGGTGGTAAAACACTGAATTATAAAACTACAATTTCTATCCCTCTTCCTAGAAGGTTTTTCTTGAGATAGTTTCAAAGATGGAAAGATGGTCTTTGGATGATCAAGTAATGCCTTCTGGAACAAAGAAGAAGGAGGAGAAGGAAGAGAAGGAGGAGGATAGGGGGAGAGAAACAAGAAAGGAGAAAGATGATTTCAGCTTTAGGAGAGAATAAAATAAAACAATGTTTCTCAAACTGCTATGTGTGCATAAATCATGTGGGAATCTTGTAAAAATGTAGATTTCCAACTCAGAAAATGAGGGTTGGGACCAGAGACTATACATTTCTCACAAGTTTCACTAGTTCCTGAGCAATGCTGATGCAGTTTCTCAGTGGAGCACATTAAGTAGCAAGGACCGAAAGCACAGAAATGTTTTGAGAAGCAGGAAACAAAGGAAAGAAAAATCCGTTGGCTTGACTAGGAGCAGAAGAATGCAGGACACTAAAATCAAACAAGAACTTAGGCAGAATGAAAGAAGTTTTACCCTGACACCAGGCCCATGGGAATTAGTGGCAATGTAGCAGAGTGTGATGTGTGTTGAGAATGATCAATGTGTTTCTGACACTTAGGATGGATTAATGCCATGCTTGAAAACATCCACGAGTTTAAAAAATGGAGTATATGAGCTTTTGCAAACATTCCTTTGATTTTTTTTTCTGTGTAATCTCTGTGGCTACACAGGTGCAAGCTACCTGTTGAGGGTTGCTGGGAAAGGAAGACCTCAGCGTATTTCAGTAACTGGCCAACAGCAACTGAGCACTCTTTATTGCTCATGATTTCCTGTCTCTGTTCCTTAAGAGGAGAGAAAAGCAGTTATACAAGATATGTGTTCTGAGAAATTTGGAAGCCTGCCCAGAGAATAACTATTGAGTGTCATAAAACTTTTGTGTATATGTATGTGTGTGTGTGTGCATGTGTGTGTGAGAGAGAGAGAGAGAGACAGACAGACAGACAAAGACAGAGAGACAGAGACAGAGACAGCGAGAGTGAGAGTGAAAGTGAGAGCGAGAGAGAGGGATCTGAGAGATGAAGAGGTATTTCCTAACACAACAATAGCCAACTGGAAGCAAGGAGACAACAGTTTGAAAAGCCAGGGAGAAGGATACTCTGGGAAACTGGAGAAAATTCTGGTTCCGATGTCTAAGTAGGATTCTACATCGCATTTGGGCAAATGTGAGTGTCCAGAGAGGCCTTGAAATAACTCATCACCAAATGAAAATTGATCAGATTTTTCAGAGACAAGGCCATGCTTGACATTGGAGTGGGCACATCCAAGCTGATGCCATCTTTACCCTTCTGAAGAGAGGTGTGGGCGTAGACAAGAAGTGCTATGGAGAAGCCCTGAAGCGAAACACAAACGCGTAGTTTTCAGCTTTGCCAGAAGTGGCAACACTAGTGCCTTATATTGAACTTGGTGGCCTTGGTAAGAGAAGAGAGCTTAGTCCAGAGGGTGATCAGATATTCAGAAGATTCAAACAGTTTTAGGAAGTCAGATTTTCTGCCATCATACATTTTCACCTCAGTGTCAGAAGAATGAACTTTCCATCTGGAAACCTATTTATGGTGAGATTAAAAATGGAGTAAGCACTCAAATGAAAATACTTTCGTAAAATATATTCTGGGTTACACTGGTGCAAATATATATTTTAAAAAGAAGCATGTGGTGCCTATCATCAAGTAAGTTTGGAGAATATGTGTTTTATAGACTAAGGCATTAAGAAACCCGTTTAACTCTGTGTAATTCAGCATCCCTCAAATTACACTTGGCTACTTGGTTTCAGGTAACAAATATTAACATCTTTCTAGAGTTGATATTTTGCTAAACAATTTTGTGTTGAAAATCATAATTGACCTTCTCAAGCAACATTTTCTGTATAGAAAATCCTGGAAACAGGGTCAGCACTAGACAAATATGTCATTGGCAAAGCATCTTGACTCGCAGCCTCTTTTTTATGTGCCTCTATTGCTGAGTTTCTTTGGAAGAAGCCCCCTACCATCTTCAGCATTATTCTTGTCCCTAACCATGGTTTGAAAGACTTTGTCCTTTGCTGAAAGAATTTGAGACACAGGGGAAGATAGGAAAGTATATTTACGCTACATAAAATGTACTGTAGGTAGATGCTTTCTGATTCCATTTTGTCTAAGTGCTAATTTTTTGGTTTTCACAATAGTCAGTATTTTTATACCTCACCACACTTGGTTTCTGGGGAAACAGAGAAGAGGTGGGGTTCTGCCTAACTTAACTGTTTTTCTCTCATCTCCACAGATTTCTCAGAGAAGAATGGGTGTAAGAAATCATTCTACAGTGACTGAGTTTCTTCTTTTGGGATTAACTGAACAGCCAGAGTTTCAGCTGCCCCTTTTCTACCTCTTCTTAGGGATCTATATAGTAACCATCGTGGGAAACCTTGGCATGGTCACAATAATTACATTGAATTCTCAACTTCACACCCCAATGTATTATTTTCTCAGTAGTCTGTCATTTTTAGATTTCTGCTATTCTTCTGTCATTACCCCCAAAATGCTGGTAGGGTTTTTAAGCAGGGATAAATCTGTCTCCTATTCTGGATGCATGACTCAACTGTTTTTTTTCTGTGTTTTCGTTATTTCTGAATGTTACATGTTGGCAGCCATGGCCTATGATCGCTATGTGGCCATCTGCAGCCCACTGCTCTACAATGTCATCATGTCCCCGCAGGTTTGTTTTGTGCTGGTGGCTGTTGTCTTGTCCATAGGCTTCATTGATGCTGTGATTCATGGAGGTTGTACATTGAGGTTGTCTTTCTGTGGGCCAAATGTCATTAAACATTATTTCTGTGACATTGTTCCTCTAATTAAACTGTCCTGTTCCAGCACTTACATTGATGAGCTTTTGATTTTTGGCATTGGTGGATTTAACATGGTAGCCACCAGCCTGACCATCCTAGCTTCATATGTCTTTATTCTCTTCAGCATCCTCCACATCCATTCTAAAGAGGGCAGGTCCAAAGCGTTTAGCACCTGTAGCTCCCACCTAATGGCTGTTATTATATTTTATGGGTCTCTCATGTCTATGTATCTCAGACCTGCTTCCAGGAGTTCAGTCATCCAGGAGAAAGTATCCTCGGTGTTTTACACTACTGTGATTCCCATGCTGAATCCCTTGATATATAGTCTGAGGAACAAGGAAGTGAAAAGTGCACTCATAAAGGTTTTAAGAAGAAAAGGATCTTTTCAATGAATCTGTTTTTATTAAAAATTTTAATGTATTTATAATCATGTTTATAAGTAGTTTTCATACCTTGGCTTTTATTTTTTTTTATTTAAAAGAAAATAGACACAGAAGATAGAAACAAAAAGCATGAAAGACAAACAACAACAACGACAGATCTGATAAAATTACACTGTAGGTTTACACTCTGAGGTGGTTGAAGTTTGACAGTAGTTACAATATTATATATCGTTACCTTCATAGGGGTTGATCATATTGACAGACATAGACACGCAAGGTTTATCAATTCAGGAATATTAATTTTCTTTTTCTATAGCTAATGTACCCAGCAATACAGTTTTTTTAGCTGTCTTATTTATGCATATTTATAAATTTATGTGTTTTTCTTTTTCCCTTCCTTTCTTCCTTTCCCCTTAGAGTAACTCTTGTTATCATTGAAATAACTACCCATAATATCAGGTCTAATATAATCAAGCTAAATAGTTCAGAGTGAAGCCTATAAAGGATAAAAGAATGGTCATATTTAAGAGAAACAAAAAAACTAAAGGATTCAACTAACAACAACAACATATCCTATAC
>RJWM01006384.1:0-84675 GCA_004363535.1 Dasyprocta punctata
GAGATTGCCAAAATTATTTGTATTGCATTTTTTGTTGACTACATATCGCAGTGGAATTTGGTGGGTATAACAAATACAAAAAGGTGTACAGAATCCAAATTATGACAAAATTCTCTCATTTTGCTCCTTTCCTGTAGCTTCTAACCCTTCTTTTGAGGGGCTGACACCCAGAATAAATATGTGCAAAGCATGACACTTTCATCCTAGAGGAAATAGTCGCTGCTTTCTGTGGGAACCCAATTCACAGAAAGCAAAATTAAGAAATTTGAATGACCCCAGGGAGTCACTACAAAACTCCAGGTGCCGCAGGCTGTGGATGCCAGGAGGTGCAGAGATAGGAAGAGGAAGGCATCAGTGGTACCTGTGCTGTGATCTTTGTATTGAGCCTCTGGGGTAATTCCCCACTAAGGTAGGTGATTGATTAGGGCATGGCAAGGAGGTTCAACAGTAGGGCATAACTCATCAATCATGGAGAGCTTTTAAATCATAGCCGGGATCTGATGTCGTGAGAGGATGTAAAAGACAGGGACCACTAACTTTCAGGGGATTGCTGCCCTCTTGCACTTGCAGTGGTCTGTCTGGGATGTCGTGCGTATTTCCACGGTTTTTTTTTTTTTTTTTTTTTTTACTTCTTTTTGTGCTTCACTTTTTCTCCACTTCTTTTCCATCTTCTTTCTTTACTTTAAATAAACATTGCATTCTCAGGTTCATCAGTTTTCTCATCTGATTCTTTGAACAGGGGTACAGCGAGACCCGGCAACCACGGGACACTCCAGCACCCAGTGTGTGCTGTGCAGTGGCCTGGGGCCCCTGTGAGTGTTCTGGGGAGTCTGAGATCTGGACTGGGTCTTCTGTGCCACTGACACAGGGAGACTGGATCAGCTGGATCCTAGCACTCAAGTCTGTCTCTCAGTGTCCTGATGTAAAATAAGGATCTCAAGCAACTAAAATGCTCTTTACCTGCTCCTGGTGAAACACAGCTGATCATCTAAGTGATCCGCCACTCCCTATGGGAGCTGACTCTAACGACTTCTGCTATCTGCATGCAGGACTTTCTTTAGCATATTTTATCAATTTATTCAGTGTGTGTGTGTGTGTGTGTGTGTGTTCCTAGGGATACTTTGAGACAGGTTCTCACTAAATCACTAAGTCGCTGGGCTCATACTGTGATTTTCCTGCCTTAGCCTCCCAAAGTGCTGAGATTGCATCTATGTGCCTCACACCCGACTAGACCTAGCTTATTCTGTTGGGACTAAAAGTTTCTCAGTGGTTTCCAAATGAGGAGCAGTATAGGAGTCTTCAAACCATTTACAGAGGTCAACAGAACATGTCCATGATTTTGATAAGCATCAAAACATAAGTTGTAATTTCTTTGTGAACTCTAAGAAACTCTACAAAGTTTTAAAATACATAAATTTGTTTGCCTTTTTTGCAATTCAAATGAAACACTTGATGATTTCCATTTCTGACGTAGGGTGTATCATTTGCTGTTAAGAAGGGAAGTGAGAGCAAACTAGAGACTGTTTCGAAATAAAAATCATTGTAATGTGCAGTTCAAAGAGACAAAAATAACTGAAGAGATCTTTGATGGATAAACTATTTGGGAGAATGAAACTGGCTTTCTTTCTAAAGGAAGTTCAGTGCACCTGGATTATATACATCTTCCAGTAAGCACTACGTGGACTTTAGGGAAAAAAAAAAAAAAACTAGAAGAGAGGCTGTGTTCATGTTCCAATTAAAAAAACAAACAAACAAACAAACAAAACCTTACATACAAAATGACATTCTACACTCTGGGTCATTTCTTCAATATATGAATGAAGGCACTTTATCACTTTTCATACCTTCTATGATCACATCCCCTCAGATATATTTCTAGTTAAACATGATCTATTTTCACGATGATTTTTCTGCCTAATACACTAAGATAGCCCTAGTTTCCCATGACCCTCTTCATGCTAAGTAGCTGGCATAGTGCAGAAGGGTTCCCTTCTGCCAGCTTCTCTGGTTAGGTTGGAATGCCATGGTGTACTAATTTGTTGTGTGTTCTAGGAAAGTAACACAAGTGCATTTAACCATATCTCAAAATAGCTGGCAGGAAAGAATCAAAGCAGAAAAGCCCTACAGAAAGACCCACTAATGTAAAATATATGGCGAGTGGGCATATTTGCAACACATAGGATCAGTAAAGGTCTTCTTGCAAGACTTTTATAAAACAGTATAAATCAATGTAAAAATAATTGATCAGAAATGTTTTACAAAGATGATCAATAAACATTCAGCAAGGTAATCAACCTAAATATTACCAATCTACATTCCATAAATCATGTAGAAGTGCCCTAATCTTCACCAGCATTTGTTATTTTGGGGAAACTTGACAATAGCCATTGTGCTTGGGATGAAGTTGAATCCAAATATAGTTTCGATTTGGATTTCTGTGATGGATAAAAATATTGAATGTGCTTCTTTTAAACTTACTGGCCTTCTTTTACTTGTTCTTTTGATAATTATGTTTCCTTTTCCTCATTTGGTGACTTTATTCTTGGGGGGTGTGTTATGTTTTTGAGTTCTTTTTATATTCTTAATAGTATTTTCTGTTGAAAGATTAACTAGCAGAGCTTTTATCCTATTCTGTACACTGACTCTTTACTCTGTTCTTTCTGGTACTGGGCAGAAGCATTTAAATTTGATGTAATTTCATAAGTTGATTCTTGCTATTATTTCCGGTGCTACCAGAAATCATTCTTGAAATCACGGCATATGCCTATTACTTTATGTTTTTTCCTCTTTCTTTTCCTATCAATCTGATCTTGGAAAGCACGTTTATCATAATTTTTTTTTGCTTCTATTCTTTACTGTAGTTTTGGTCAGTGACAGGGCCTCCCATGAGATTCGGAATTCAGACAACGATGACACAATATGTATTGGCACTCATAGATGGACACATCTGTAGAAGGGACTGGAGGATCAACAAGTGAACTCTGCAGACAGCTGACAACATCCACAAACTGTGCCTAGGGTTTCTGAGGTGGACTGCAGACCCCATGATTAGGTAGTCTATACGTTTAGTGACAGATGATTCTGGACTCTGGGGAGCAAGAGTCATTCCCTCAACTACATCACTACTTTGCTAGCAAAGGACCTCAGAACCTTTAAAACCTATGGTTTGGATTCTTTCCCTACAAAGATAAGTTTTTCTTTGAATATCTACTGTGACTTTTCTTTTGCTCTTTCCCTTCCAAATTACACCATAACCCCAAGTATTCAGTTGTAAAAGTCTGTGTCTTTTATTCTATCAGAGAGGTTTGTCAGGTCTCTGATGCAGTGAGGAGAAGGAGGAGAGAAACCTGTGGTGCCAGGGAGCTACTTGTTCCCTTCTACCTTCAAAGGATGCATCTGAGCAGCACTGTCAGCATTTTGAGACAATGCAAAGAGCAGGTAGTGAAGCCCAGCCACACACTTCTGCTTCTTTGGGGGTTTATGTCATGGCTTGTATCACTGTGGGAGGGGAAATATCATACTGTTGACAGTAGTAAGTTGCAACATCTTCAGGCTGCAGGCTGCTGATTGTGAGAGTATATCCTGTCCCAGATCCACTGCCACTGAACCGAGAGGGGACCCCAGATTCCAAATTGTTTGCTTTGTAGATCAGCAGTTTAGGAGCTTTCCCTGGTTTCTGTTGATACCAAGCTAACCATTTGCTTATGTCCTGACTCGCCCTGCAACTGATGGTGACTCTTTCTCCAACAGACGCAGATATGGAGGAGGGAGACTGGGTCATCTGGATGTCACATCTGATACCTAACATTGGAAAAAAAAATAAAAGAAAACTTTCACGCAATCACACACTGTAATAGAACATTTCTGAGGAATCAGACAGCACCAGATCTGTTAGGCTGAGAAAATTACCATTGTTTTCCTTCCATACCTGGGATCCAGAGCAGCAGGAGCCCCAGAAGCTGATTGGAGACCCTCATGTCTGCACGGTGTCCTGACTGGGAGAGACTCCTGCACAGGGTGTAACTGGTCTATTAAGTAGTCTTGAGGGCAGTGGGCTGTGCTCTGGGCACATGCAAATCAGCAGGGCTGGGCACAGCTGCAGGACTGGCTCATCTCAGTAACTCAGCACAGATCCAGTGCCCACAGCACCAGTGTTGCCAGATCAGTTAAAGATGACAGATTTCCCAGTGGAAAGCAGATTTTATCCTGGAGGATATTTTGTTACAAAACACATTGCGGGGCGGGGGAGATTTTTCAAAATTTAATCTAGGCCTGCATTTGTAATATGTTTTGCTCTTAGGCTGCTATAAAGGAATACTTGAGATTGCAAAGAACACGTCACAGGAAATCTTACAGCGTGATGTTACCAGGTCTTTAACTTACTCTAGAGGGTTTCAGATCCCTGAAGAAGCAGCAAAGGGAGGAAGCCAGTGCTGGGACAAGAAGAGGAAAACTGCTGGTCTTTGCAGAATAGTGTTGGTGTCGTTTGTATCCATGGTGGGTCATCTGCCTTCTTTCTTGCAGACAAATGCTACTCAATGCCTTTAAATATCTTTTTTTTTTCCAGGTGTAGTATAAAGTTCCTTAATGGAACTAACATTTCTTTATGTAGGTAATAAAGATAAGATCTGTGATAAGGAAAAAATGTGAAATACGTGTGTTAAGGAGTACAGAAGGAATAGGTGTGAGATTTAAGTGGTAGTCTCTACAGACCTGAAGGACAAAACAAAAATGACCAATTTAAGCATCCCTTTGCCCAGAAAAACTTTCTTCTGTAATATAAAATGTATGCGTAAGAAGTCAAAAAGTGATCTTCATTAGCTATAACTATTAAACATAGTAAAAATGGTCCTGGTATGATCAGAGTCTATTTTGTTGTCGTTTATGACAACAGAGCATGAATTCTGGTCTCTGACTTGTCTGTTAGGTGGTTTCAAGTCTAGGGGCGTAGAAAACTGAAGTCGAGTGCTTTGGATTAAAATATAGGCCAAGGAATAACTGGGCATGAATGAGATTATATTAGTGTTTTTGTTTTGAGGAAATTCAAGTCTTCAACTGCACCAACTTATTGTATCTCCCTCAGATGCCGTCCGTACCAGAGGATGAGGAGACACAGAATGGACATGGTTACCCACTGTCTCACTGGCCATGAGCAGTGGAAGTGCTCCAGGGGAGGAGTCTCATGGAGGGAAGAATATGCCTGAAGCAATGTTACTTTTTACTGAACTCTAGAATTAAATGAAAGCTCTGTGAGGGTACAGTCTTCTGTTTGATTTTGTGAAATAGCCTATGTCTTGGTGAGTCTAACACTGATAATGTAGGTTTACTCTGATGATTCTTTTACCATCAGAGAGTGTGTGTGAGAGAGAGAGAGAAAAACAGAGAGAGAGAGAGAGAGAGAGAGAGAGAGAGAGAGAGAGAGAAAATGAGAAGGGGTGGAGAGATCTTCAAAGAATGGTCTGTGCTCTTTATATGCAAATCCTCAAGGGCTCATAGTTCTGCACAGTCCCACAGTTCCCAGGTTCTCTGATCAAACTAGGAGAGCACCGATTTGACTGCAGAGACTATTGGTTCTCCCTGAGGGCAACAGGAGAGAATTCTTCTGCTTTCCTGTGAGTAGAGGGCTCTGTTCCTCTCTTCATGGTTCATGACATGCTCTTATTGCTATGTTTTCAACAAAGGGGTGATTTTCTAGATATATCACAGCATCAGAAACCACTAGATAGTTTGCTGACTTCTTCAATTTGATACCTCTGCATATCGTTTAATTGCCTCAATAACTGAAGATGTTAGCATAATAAAAGATCAATATTCCAAGATAGATAGGTTAAGATGTATAATATTGATCCATAAAGCAATGCAAAGTAAAACTACTACTGTGGTCACAAATTGTAAGGACGGAGTGTATGGACAATCAGCCAGTGCTGTCATCTCCAACTAAGCTTTCTGTGGCCCTCACCTGCAAAGGCTTTGTCCCATTACTTCCATCTAGTCCTGCCGACGTCAGGGATTTGGTCTTCCACATCTGAAAGCGCAGCTCTGTCTCTTGCTCTACATGGCATTCTACATAGTGTGCTACATGACTCCTGAGTTTCTCAGATTTTTGCTTGTGCCCATTTATTGCTTTCACCTAAATTCATTCATTACATTACTAAAGTCCTGCTACGTGTGATCTTCTTGATCCCCAACATACATATCAGCATCACCAAATTGCATCTGGATCCTGAAAGAATACAGTTCTCAAAGGTTGCTACAGGGTTAGAGATGCTTTCAACAAGAGGAAAGATATTCACAGGATCATCAGGAAGAGTCACACTTCATGCTAAAATGCAGGGAAGACGTGTTGGGGATGCACAGATGAGGCCCCTGAAGATGGATTAACTCTAAAATAAGATCATGGCCCAGATGGTACCACCTGGGAAACTACTATGAGTTGTAGAAAAAATTGGGAAAACACAGAAATAGAAGAAAAGATATCAGACCTGCTCTTACTGCAGCAAATCTAGAGTCTCTGCACTCTCAGTGCAGACTGCAATACAGCCAACATGTCTACCCCACAGTGTGAAAAAGGAAGTTCTTCTTTTCCTACTAGTACGGGTGGTACCTGTTTGGTGGATGGTTCATGAATCTACAAACACATGGTTAAATTTTAATATGTATGTTTTCAACATGTACTTTGAAATGTTCATTTAATGCAGTGTTCTTCTTTAGGAATTAATGATTATATAATTTATGGTGTTAAAATACATGCGATAACAGACAGTTATTTAACATAGACTACTATCGATATCAATTTTGGTACTATCATTTTATTATATACTCTGTGTTTTCAAATTTTTTCTATCCTTGGGATTCTTCATACTACAAGATCATATTCTTTCTCTGGCATGTGGCTAAAATAAAGCAAATAAAATTCAGTTTAAGGGTTAGGACTCACATAAAATTAATATCATTTTTGACAGTCTTAAGAAACAGTGAAAAATTTTCCTAGAAAATATTGATCTGAACAATAATTGACCTACCTTTCTAGTTAAAGCAAGGATTCTGTTATGTTTCCTGGGACTTGACACAATTAGGGTGAAGAATAAAATGTCCACATTCCAAGTTTGAATGACAAATTTTAATGATTCAACTGAATGACACTTAACAAGATTTCTAGAGCAGTTAGTAGAATTGTGTAGTATTTACACAAGATGGGCAACACAGGTGTCAGACTGAATCAAAGACTCAGTGTGGGGCTCATGGGTATCAGTGTGATTTAATTTGCAGCTTTAAGAGCAAATGTCACCGGTGTGATTTCTTTACAGTCCACCTTGTTTAATGTTCAACACCTTATCCCTAAACCCTTCTCCCTCAGAAGTATTTGGCTTCTCTAACTTGTCTAACTCTGTCTCCCATTCTGACTCTTCTACATTTTCACCCTGTGGTCTTATTTAGAACAATATTCATTTCTCCTTCCCACTCCTCTAGGTCGCACTCACTCTATACAAATACTTTCTTTTGCCTTGCATGCTACCTATTTAACTCATACTCTATGCTCTGTAGTCTTTCTCTTAAACTGACTGGTTTTCAAATACCAAGACAAATTTCACTTAGCGAAGACACTGTATCCAATTTTATGTATCAATTGAATACATTTAAAATGATTTTGTCAAATATCTGTGCATCTGTTGTTATATAGGCTATTAGTTTATACTTTTCTTTATTCCAAGTAACTTATTACACATTACCAAATGTTATTTCTACTTGAAATCCACTTTGCCCATTACTCTTGCCACTCATGAGGCAATTCTGAAAGCTGTCTTTTGCAAGTGTCTTTAGAGGCATAATAAAATTACAGTGGATATTGGTGCCTAATGCAACCAATAAAGGCAGGACCATTAAAACATTATGATGTATAACCATCCATATTATTCACTGGATTCTCTTCCCTCTGGCTCTCCCTCACAGAAATGACCATGAAATGTAAACATACTGAATTGACTCAGGACATCGACTCAATTACGACCATGCAACCACAGACAACCACAAAGAGGAATTCAAAACTGACTAAGAAATTAGCAAGAACTATGTGGCAGGTGTTTTGGAAGTATACGGGGAGGATTTAGCACAAGATTAACTTAAACATTAGCTGTATTTTTTTATCACATCCTGAACATAGTTTAGAATAATGTAACCTATCTGGCTCACCCTAAATTTTCTAATTCATTTGGGGCTTTTTTAGAAGTCTATGTGGCTAAAAATATTTACTTCATAGATTAATCTTCTTGTATTGTAGCATAGTCATTAAAAGATAGCTCTGATTTTTCTTTGGACTACGATGTGAGTGAAATAGCACAAAACAAATGATAGACAATAAGATATAGGGAAATAGATCTTTTGAAAATGGGCAAGTTACCTAGAGATTGGGGGAGGAAAGGCTAAAGGGTTGGTAGAAAGGGGTGGAAGTACAATTGAGACAAGTTATGTACATGTATCATCTCTCCATTAGGAATGAGATAGATATGCCCTGCAGAAATATATAAATTAAAAACAAAAATTGAATAAAACATCAGTGAGATTTCCTTTCTACATTGCCAACTGTAATACAGTTTTACCAATTTACGCAGAAACAAAAATTGGTTTTCAATCAAGGTTTATTATCTATTGCATATCTAACAGAAGACAAACAAATAAGGAAGAGAGAACAATAAAACAAGGACACATTGTCTAACTCACATGGTCCATCTTTGCCAGTGGTCTGGCCAGAAAATGAAAGGGTCCTTTTGAATCTTTATTGTCAACACTCACTGGGCTGCTGCTTAATTTGGGCCTTCCTCTGTTCAGAAATGAGAGGTACACGTGTCAAAATGAAGATGAAACTTGAGAACATTAACTGCTAATAAGTTTTCTTCACATTTTGCATTCTCTTCTTTGTCTGCCTATTATCAACAGTATTACCAAGTTTGAATTTGAGTTGTTTTTATGTTCTCCCTAAATTCTTAGAATTTTCCCACAGAAAGTAGGCTGTAGTGCACTTATTTGATCTTTGCTGCCTTTAGAAACATACGTATTATTTTGGCTCTGTTCAAGACCAGTTTTCTCCATTTAGCTTTGAAATAATCACTGTATTTGGGTAGATCAATTTTTATGGATGAAAGCTATTGCAATAATTTTTAATAGTGTAGAAGAAGTATGATGTTGAATTGATGTAAGAGAAAGATAGAAAGGGGGTTTCTACAAGAGAGTCATGTGTTGTACAGCTCAAAGATCTAGGAAAAGTGGTATTAATCCATGCAGCAGTAAAGAAAAAGATAGATCAGAATTCACTCCCAAATCTCTAGATTGAACTGAGCAATTATACAAAGAAATCTCACATCTAAGTGAGATACGTAGAGAATATGGATGGCTCAGAATAGCAGATCTCTTCATCAATTTAAAGTCCTCTGGATGCTGAGTCTGGCAATGAGAACCACACTCATTTTTCTGGTCACCAAATATCTCAGTATCTCCTGCATCATTACTGCTTTACATTAGAGGCGCATGTCCAGTGAATGACAGAAATTATGAAATTGTAACAAGTAGACCACAGGCCAGTGAGTGAGCTTTCAACAACAAGACAAGATCTGGGAAAGAGGAGATTAAAAAAGGCTTTGAAAATACAGGACAAGTCACTGCCTGTCTAAAGTCTATGTAAGTATTATGTACAGGAAGGAAGGAGAGGAGCAAGTTAACAGTCACCAGTGAAACTTGACCGGGGAAACGCATCAAATTGAAGAACATGGATCAATGGGAACTAACATTTGAAATTAAGTGAGACACAGACTTTTTTTACTAGTGAATATAGAAGGAGAAAAGATTACAGGAAAAAAAGCAAGGAAGGGTTGACAGGTGATTACAAAAATGCCATATTGGCTGGGGATTTAGCTCAGCCACATAAGTGTCTGCCTGGCAAGTGTGAGGTTGTGAGTTTGATTCCTGCTACCAAAAACAAACAAACACAAAAGTGCAATATTAATACCACATCTTTTTTATTCATTCTGTAGTTGATTGGCATTTGGATTACTTCCAAGATTTAGCTTTTACAAATTGTGCTGCTATAAACGTGGGTGCACATATATAGCTGTGGCTTGACATTTTCAATTTTTCTGGGAAAATACCCAGAGGAGGATTAGCTGGATTGAATAGGACTTCCAATCATAGTGTTTTGAGGAATTCCACACTGATTTCCACAGTGGTTGCTGACAGGTCTTTCCCCATGTGTGGGCAATTATGGCGCTGGAGAGTGCCTCCGTGTGGTCTTCTTATGAATCCAAAAGTCAAACCTCTGGCTTTTTGCTCAGGTGCCAATGCTCCTCCAATCGACACTCCATATATCATTCCACCCACCCCTTTAACTCTGCCCTTGTCAATTCCAACTAAAGCTGCTGTTGTTTTCCTGAACCTTGCAGAGGGTGATTACATCTCTTCGACAGCCCTCTGGTGCCCGCAGTAAAGACCTTTTTCCTTTCTGATTTTCTCGCTTTTTCTCTCTCATGCCTCACAAGACCAAGCAGTTGCACCAGTCTATACTCCCACCAACAGTGAAAAAGTGTTCCTTTTCCCCCATAGCTCCACCAACATTTGTTAGCAGTAGATTTCTTGATGGCAGCCATTCTTTCTGGGGTGAGATAGGGTCTTGGTTACTTCTCACTCATTGCAGAGACAGAATACCTGACACCCAAAATTCGGGAAGGAAAGGTTTATCTCTCACAGTTCTTGGGGCTTTCAGTCCATATTCAGCTGGCTGCAAGGCAGGGTGGTGTGGTGGCGCAGCCATTCATGGTGGCTGCCAAACAGCAAGGCACGAAACAGCCAGAGAGAAAAGACAGCCTTCTTCTCATCCTTACATTGTATGTAGGCTCCACCCCCGGGTGGGTGCAACACTCATATTGCCAATCCCAGTGCTAGACAACAAACCAATCAGAAATACCAGACTCAGCCTTGCCCATGCTTACATGAGGCATAGGTGGGGGCCATCTGAGGACACTATAACAGATGTTTTAATTTGCATTTCTCCAATGACCTGTGGTGTTGAACATTTTTTCATGTGTTTGTTTGCCATTTGTAATTCTTTATCTGAGAAGTGCATATTCATTTCAGATACCCATTTTTGGACTGGGTCTTTGAAATTGGGGGACTTGATGTTTGTCAATTCTTTATATGTTCTAGATATAAGTTCTTTGTCTGAGGCACAGCTGGCTAAAATTCTTTCCCATTCTGTGGGTTTTCATTTCAACCACAGAATGGATAAAAATGATGTGGTATTTTTATACAATAGAATATTACTCAGCTATACATAATGACAATCTTGAGGCTCTTATTGGTGAACAGAGGCTACTCAAGACCATACTCATAAGTGAAATAAATCAAACTCACATTTATAAAAATCACTGGGTCCCTCATATAAAAAAATGATAAAAACAAAAACCTGAATGTGTAATAAGACCCAAAATGTATAAGAGATATAATAATAAATAAGGGAAAGAAAGTGCTCAAAAAGAAATAACTTTTCCTGGGGTGGTAGAAAGGAGAAAAAGAAGGAAGGAAAAGATGATATGTATGTTGGTATACATGCATAGATGTATGTATGCATATGTGTGCAAGATAGATAACTATACTACTAATCTCTGTTAGTTCATAAAAAAGAACAGTTTGTGCTGTCCTTGTTTGATTGATCATTTTTTGTGCCTAGATCTTGTAACCTGAACAACTGCTTCTAAGATAACAATATGCAATATATTACCTAGTGTTAATTTCCTATGTTTAAAAAATTCTGCATGATTTCTATCCTTTTTTTCTGTTTTGCTTTTTAAAATAAAAATTTACCCGGTGTGCAAAAAAATGCAATATTTGGATATGACCTCTCAAAATGTATATGTTGGAAGCGTAATTCCCACATCCTTGAGTTAATGGCAAATGATAATGGAGACTTGGGGAGGTAATCAGGATCCGATGAGGTAACAAGGATGAGGTCTCCATAAAGACATTAAAAGAGGAAGAGAGAACCTAGCTAGCTGTGTCTCTCCATGTTACACCTTCACCTTGTTAATATGAAACAAGAAAGTCCTCACCAGTTGATAAACAGATGCTAACACTATGTATTTGATTTTTTATCTCAAGAACTGTAAGAAATAAATCATTTTTTATTTAAAAAACACATATAAAAAATAAAAATATCAGGTCCCAAAAATTCAAAGATTGAATTAAAAAATGAGCAACTGAGATGAATACGCACTTCTCAGATGAAGAAATACAAAGAGCAAATAAATATATGAAAAAATGTTCATCATCACAGGTCATTCAAGAGATGCAAATTAAAACAACACTGAGATTCCACCTTATCCTGGAAAGAATGACAATTATCAAGAAATAAACCAAAAACAAATGCTGATGGGGCTGTGGAGAAAAAGGAACTCTTCTTCATTGTTGGTGGGAGTGTAGTCTGGTGAAACCAATGTGGAAATTAGTGTGAAGATTCCTCAAAAAACTAGATTTAGAGGTCTTATTCAACCCAGCTACTCCCCTTCTTGATATTTACCCAGAAGAATTCAAAAAAATCATATGACAGAGACATAGATGCACCTATGCTTATAGCACCACAATTTGTAATAGCTAAATCTTGGAAGCAACACGAATGCCCACCATCCAAGGAATGAATAAAGAAGATGTGATATTTTATACAATGGAATACTACTCAACTGTCAAGAAAGATAAATTTGAGGCTTTTATAGGTGAATGCATTCAGCTAGAGACTATAATCATAAGTGAAATAAAGCAGACTCACATGTGTAAACTTTGTGTTTTCTCCGTAGTATAAGAGTACATGTTGTGGAAGGGAAAGAAACAGCTCAAAAGGAAAAGAAAAAACAACATGGATGGTGAAAGGATAAAAGAAATGTATATATATATATATATATATATATATATATATATGCACACACACACATATATATATAGAAGGGAAGTTAGTGCTTATATTGTTTGATCAATTTTGCATGTCTATATCTGGTAATCTGAGCAACTATCTTTAAGATAACAATATGCAACATAACAACCATTGTTAACTTTCTATCATCTTGTTATGAAACCCTATAATGTTTTCTATTGTTTTGTTATCTAATGTATTTCTTTTTTTTTTTTGGTACCAGGGATCAAACTCACAATCTCATGCCTGCCGGGCAGGTGCTTATGCCACTAAGCTAAATACCTGGCCCTATTTTTTGAGACAGGGTCTCACTATGCAGTTCAGGCTGGCCTGGAACTCACTTTGTAACCCAGGTGGTCTCGAAGTCACAATGATCCTCTTGCCTCAACCTTTTGAGTGCTGGTATTAAAGACATGCACCACGATGCCTGGCTTGTTTTGCTACCTTTTATTCTCTGTAAAATAAAAAAAAAAAAAATCCCACTCTGGTTTTTAGCTATAAGACCAAAATGCACCAAGAGAAGACATGACAGATGATATCACAGAAAAATACAAATATGAGGACTCACTTAGAAGGTTTCATGTCCTGATGCTCACACACACCTCTGTGTATTTCCTAGCCTTTCTCCTTGCATATTTTCAGGGTGTTATGTTGCCTAAAGTGAATGTAATGAGACCTTTAAAGTGAAGAGATCTATAGAACCCAGTGTGATGTTACTCATCAGTGACCTTATTTTCCTTCGGTCCAGGTCTGAACAACCCAAAGCTTTTGAACTCAGGCCTAAATGATTCTTTTGAACCAGACCACAGATGCTGTCTGCCATACAGCTGTGTACAGACAAGAAGATATCTGCTGAGCCTCACTGAGCAAGAGAAGTTTGTGATGATCCAAATCGGTATGGACAGATTTTGCAGGCTGGAACACAGTAGCTGTTTGTCACCATATTGTACAGAAGATTGACAGTGTAGGTAGGAAATAAATGTGTATCAATTTCCATAGAACCCAGGGCATCCCATGAGCTTTCTCTGCCATTGATCACTGGGAAGAATGGGAAACTCCATTGGTCTTTGCCAGAACCAAGTTAGGTGATTGCTCCCACTCAGACGGCTCTGAGACCCTCTGTAGATGGCAGTGGCTGCCTGCTCTGGCATACAGGCTGTGAGGCTGCCATCTAAAATCCGTCCTCAGGATTTGATTCATAGATACAGACAAAAACTAGAATCAGTTTGTTATACACTGTACTGAAAAGCAAGAGATAAAATAGAAAAGCTCACCTCTGCAATATGAGAACTCGAGATAAAAAAAAAAAAGCTGTGAATTTTTTTTTCATGTTGCATTGTAAAATCAGGCTCCTATAGAAACATAAACACACTGAAGAGACTACTCATTTTCTTTCTTTGATTTGGTTCATTTTTTTCAAGTAAAGCACAGAGCAACAATTGAACAAGTGCTGAAACACTGAGAATGTTTTCCTGACTCTCAACTCTGATGTTTGGCTTATAGAAATTATATAATTATAAGTGTATATAATTTTAAATCACCTTGTTTGTGACAATTTTGTAGGGCAATAGAAAACTAATAATACAACTTTCACAAGTAGTGAAACAGATCCTAAACTTGGAAACTATAAAAATGTGCATCTGAGCAGCATCAATACTGCAAAAGGCTATTTTATTGAGTTTTCAAGCTCCTTTAACAAAGAGGCAGAGGTGTGAGAGAGGCCCTGTTCTGGGAGGAGGAGGTAATCACTGACCCTTCCAAGACTGCTGCTGTCCTGGATTCCATTCTAACAGTGGTGTCAGAACATGTTGAGAATAAGAAAGACAGACCGTGGCCACACCTATGAAAGGTATAGTAGAGAAGAGACATGAAATTTGAATAACCAGAAAAGGACAAATAATAAATTTAGAACAGAAGTCTTGGGAGAGAAGCACAAAGATATAGACATCTCCACCAAAATAATGAAAACTATATCACTATTCTTAGTGTTCTGTAAAAAAGAGTCTTTTTTAAAAACTCAAATAGACATGGTGAAACAATGAAGCATTAGTGTGAGACTATGAGTCTGTATGCAAAAGATCAAACTATGCTACTCAAATTTGTTTTTACGTGAAGTGACAGAGAAAAGTTTTTTTAGTTTAAACCTGTACTGTGGCCAAGAAGTTATTATTGAGCCATGAGAGTACCAGAAGAAGAAACAAAAGGGCAATTCACCCTTCCCATGAGCTGGTGGCAGACATGGGCTGAGAGTTAAGAAGATCCCACCTGCGCCTTCCCCCTGTAAGCAACTGGCTGATTTGGAAGATCACAAGCTGAGTTGATGGCAACTGAGGTACAAAAACAAATTAATGCTTGTATTGTTTGATTGACTTTGCAGGCCTAAAGCCAGTAGTCTGAGCATCTATTAAGAGGATAACAACATGCAGTGTAGCAACTATGGGGGATTTCCTTTTGTCTTGTTTGTGATATCCAATATTGTTTTCACTGTTTTGCTTTGTTCTGTTTTATTGTTTTGTTTTATTCAATGTTCTGTCTTGATTGATTATATTCTGGTCTGCTTTGTTTGATTTTATTATCTCTGATGGAATATGCAGCAATTTAGGAAATAACAAGAGGCATTATGGCAGCCATCATTTGATTTACTATTGTCCTCTTTTATAGTCCTGTATCTCTTTCACTATTTCATTTTGATTGGCTTTGCTCTGCTTTATTTCATATGGTTTTATTCTCTTCAACATAAAATTTTAAGAAAAGAAGTTATCATTGAATCTAAAAATGGCATTTAGAAGTTGTACCTCTGAGGTTCTGATTTAATAAGGAAAACATTAAATTATAAATCACGATGTAGGACAAACTTGCACACGTTTGTTAAAACAGTTTCTCTTTCACAGTTAGGGCCCTTTTTCTAAAGAAGTGTAAAGATGATTGCAAAAAGAGACATATCTGTGAAACTGAACCACAGTGAGTTCAGTTTTGGGGGAGGTTTTTGTTCAGAGCTGGAGCACTGTGGGAGGAAGCACTTTACCCTGGTAATGTAATACTTTGCAGCATCCTTGATCTCCACAGGGTGAATGGTGAGGATGAAGTCTGTCCCAGACCCACTGCCACTGAACCAGTCTGGAACTCCAGGGGATCGATTGGATGCTCCATGGATCAGAGCTTTGGGAGGCTGTCCTGGCTTACGTTGATATCAGGACATAAGACTTATGCTTCCAAATTCACCCAAATATTCCCCAACAGTAATAAGCTGCAAAATCTTCAGGCTCCAGGGTGCTAATGGTGTGAATGAAATCTGTGACAGACCCACTGCCACTGAACCTCCATGAGACCCCAGAGTGCAAACCACGTGCATAATCGATAAGAAGCTTAGGAGCTCTCCCTGGTTTCTGTTGATACCAGTTCAAATAATGTCCACTCTCTTGACTGGCCTGGCAAGTGATGGTGACATTTTCTCCTCTAGATGCAGACAAGGAGGATGGAGACTGTGTCATCTGCTTACCACATCTGACACCTGAGACTGGAAAAATAAGTGCAAATATCTAAGAGATCAATCATGTTACAAAGTGTTCTCTGAAGACAAACAACCCTGACCACACTCAGGACAACATATTCCCAGTGCCATCTTTCCTCACCTGGCAGCCAGAGCAGCAGCAGCTCGAGGAGCTGAGCAGAAACCTTCATGTCCATGCTGTGTCCTGACTGGGCCTTATTCATCCAGTGGGTGTGAGCAGCCTGTTACGAAGTCCTCATTGAAGGAGGCTGTGCTATGAAGAACACGCAAATGAACAGGGGATGAGCAGGCCTACCCACAGCTTCAGGGCTGACTTATCTCAAAAGTTTAGCAAGTCCCTCATGCCCTCAAGTGTCACCAAAGTTAAAAGCATACCATGGATCTGCCTGCAGAAATACTCTCCTTTCAGAGGAAGCAAAAGACAGCATTTGACACTGTATCCAGCATGTAATGTGCCCCTTTGATTCCTTCTAGGTTCTTTGGTTCCTTCTGTGAGAAGAGGTACCACAAGAACTGCAAGAATTGTGTGTGAGTGTGTGTGTGCGTGCGATTGTGTGTCCTTTTGACACAAGGTCACACTATGCAGTTCAGATTGGCTTTGAGCTCACTGCATAATGTGACCTTGTGTCAAAAGGACACACAATCACGCGCGCACACACACACACACACACACACTCACACACAATTCTTGCAGTTCTTGCGGTACCTCTGCTAGTCTCAAACTCACAATCATCTTCCTGTCTCAGCCTCCTGAGTGCTGATATTACATGCATGTGCCACCACCCACAGCTAAGAATATTTGAATGTTGTTTGCAGTTGGTACAGTTAGGCATGACTAAGTCCAGCCAGAACAGCTCCCTCTTTGTTCTCATTCCGTTATGAGCATGGTACAGCATTTAAGGACAATACAACAATATTGTGGATGTGATATATAAGAAAGGGGTGCTCTGTCACCCTGGACCTGTCATCTCCAGCCAAACGTTCTGTCTCACACTTTTTATGAAAGCTTGTTTACTCTTTTCATTAAGTTCATCCAAAATCAGAAATTTTGACATGATACTCTACATAGAAGACTCCCAAAACTCCATTGAAAGACTTGTAGATGTAATAACCAAATTCAGGAATGTAACTGGATACAAAGTCAACACTCAAAAATCAATAGCATTCCTGTACACAAACAAGAAACTCACTGAGAGAAATAAGAGAAGCCACACTCTTCACAATGGCATCCAAAAAAAAAAAATACCTAGGAATCAATTTAACGAAGGATGTAAAAGATCTATTGAGTGAAATGTCAATACTCTGAAAAAAGAAGTTGAAGAGGATCTCAGAAAATGGAAAGACATTCCTTGTTCATGGGTAGGAAGAACAAATATTGTGACAATGGCCATTCTCCCAAAGTACTATACAGATTTAATGCAATTCTAATCAGAATACCATTAGCATACCTCACAGACCTAGAGAAATCATTCTTAAAATTTATCTGGAACCAGAAGAGACCTAGAGTAGCAAAGACAACACTGGGCAACAAAGGGAAAGCAGGAGGCATCTCAGTCCCTGAATTAAAGTTATACTACAAAGCCACTGTGATAAAATCAGCATGGCACTGTAATAAAAACAGACCTAATGATCAATGAAATAGATTAGAAGATACAATCACAGCTACAAACACACTCACTCACCTTATCCTTGACAAAGGGGCCAAACATGCTCACTGGGAGAAACATAGACTCTTTAACAAGTGGTGCTGGAAAAACTGGCCTTCCATATGCCAAGAACTAAAACTAGACCCATACCTATCATCATGCACTAAACTAAAGTCAAAATGGATCAAAGATCTAAATATTAAAACATAAACACTAAATCTGCTGGAAGCCAAAGTAGGTAGAAATCTTGAAGACATAGGGGTAGGCAGAGAATTCATGAACAAAAATCAAACTGTACAGAAAATATTTCCCAGAATAAATGACTGGGAATCTCGCCTTATCAGAAAGTTTTTGCATATCAAAGGAATTCTCCAACACAGTGAAAGAAAAACCCACAAATTGGGAAAAAACGTCTTAGTCAACTGCCCCTCAGACAAAGGACTTCTATCTAGAACATATAAAGAATTTTTTAAAAAATCAAACCCCGAAATTCAAAGACTCAATCCAAAAATGGGCATCTGAGATGAATACACACTTCTTGGCTGAAGAAATACAAATGGTAAATAAATACATGAAAAAATGTTCAGTATCATTGGTCATTAGAGAAATGCAAATTAAAACAACTCTGAGATTCCATCTCACTCTAGAAAATATTGCCAGGATCAAGAAAAACACCAATAACAAATGCTGGAGAGACTGTTAGGAAAAAGGAACTCTCCTACACTGTTGGTGGGAGTGTAGACTGGTGCAACCACTGTGGAAATCAGTCTGGAGGTTCCTCAGAAAGCTGAGATTGGAAGCCCCATTTGACCCAGCTATTCCACTTCTGGAGATACTCCCAGAAGAACTGAAAGCATCATACCACACTGATATATGTGCACCCGAGTTTATAGCAGCACAATTTGTAATAGCCAAAACTTGGAAAAAACCTAAATGTTCAACAACTGAGTAATGGATAAAAAAATACGTGGTATTTTTTTTACAATGGAATACTACTCAGCTATAAAGAAGCTTTTGTAGGTAAGTGGATGCAACTTGAGATCATACTCATAAGTGAAATAAATCAAACTCATATGTGTAAATACCATATTGTCTCCCTAGTGTAAGAACTTGAAAGAGAAAATAGGATACAAAATCTTCAGTAAATATATCTTTTGTGTGTGTGTGGCACCGGGGATCAAACTCATAGCATTGTGCCTTCCAGACAGGCACTTAAGCCATTAAGCCAAACTCCCACCCTTAGTTGTTTTTTTTTTTTTTTTTTTTTTTTTTTTTTTGAGGCAGGGTTGCACTATGTAGCTCAGGCCGGCCTTGTGCTTGCATTGCAGCCCAAACTGGCCTTGAACTCACAACACTCCTCCACCTTAGCCTCCAGAGTGGTGGGATTAAAGGCATATATCACCATGCCCAGCTCTCAGTAAATATTGTTAAAGGGTAAAAATTGTCCAAAGGGGAAAAAACAAACCAGAGAAAAGGAGAAAAGAAGGAAGTGGTAAGATAAAAGATATAAATCTGTACATATGCACTTAGGATAGCTAAGATGGTTGTAAAACTAATTCTGCTAGTTCTTGGAACAAAACAGTTAACATTCATATGATTAGATCAACCTTGCCTGCTTATATATGGTAATCTGAGTAACTCCTTTGAAGATAGCTATGCAAAATAACAACCTTAGTTATGTTCCTACCACTTTGTTTTGTAAGCCTGTATTGTTACTGTTTCAGGGTTTTTGTTATTGTTATTTATTAGTCTCTTTCATTTCTTGTTTTTCTTGTAATTTGTTATGTTTTGTTTTGTTTTTCCTTCTAATAGAGAAACGATAGATGTACAGGTATAGGCTTATACATGCCTAGAACGTCTCCTAAAGAGTTTGCAAGAAATGATTTTATTAGGTTTGATGGTATGAATGGCTACTTCGAAGAAAATGAGACATTATGGTAGCCATTGCTGATTTCCCATCATCTTGCTGTGAACTCCAATAATGCTTTTATTCTTTGCTTTGATTGGTTTTAGTCTTTTTTGCATTATTTGATTTCAATATGTGTGAAAGTGTGGACAGTTATTTTGAAGAGAACACTAGACATAATGGTAGCCAATGTTGATTTTCCTATCATCTGGTTTTGAAGCCTGTAACACTTTTATTCTTTTTTTATCGGTTATATACTATTTAGTTTTGTTTGAATTCACCGTGTGTGAAGATATGGACAACTATTTCAAAGAAAACAAGAGACATTACGATAGTCACTGTTGAGTTCCAGTTGTCTAGTTTTGAAGTCCTGTGTTGCTTGCATTGTTTTGTCCTGATCCACTATGTTCTGGTCTGTTTTGTTTTCTTTTATTCTCTGTAAAATAAAAAAAAAGGTGAAAAATATCAGAACTTTTCTCCTTCCACATCTGATTGGTATGAACTCCTTTCCAACCACTACTTTGGGATATAGAGATCTATGCCTGATGGTCCTTGGATGGTACAGAGTTTTTTTCCTTATTTCAGTCCTCTCTGAAACAATATCATTTCTATATAGGTAGATGTCATTTCACTACCTAGTGTCCACTCATGCCCCTGAACCTACTATATTCCTTAACTGTGCATATTTTACCATCAATGCATCTTTTCTAGTTCCTAAAGGAGCATAGTTTATAATGGCTGTATTTATGACTATGGGGCCCAAACAAAGTCAAGACAGAACAAGGAATGTAGAACAGTGAAGATGGAAGCCATACATGAGAGGCTGGATCAGGAGTGGGGATCCAGAGAGTGTTCCAAAATGGCAATAGTGGTGTTCTTGACTCAGTGTAGACATCCAAAATGGGCAGGATGAGACAGCACTAGGAATATCAGGGTCTCGTGTATAGGAATCAGAACCACGCATGATGAGGATGCCCATGCAAGGGCCACAAAGATGGTGACAGTGGATGAGATGCTTATTTATACTTGGGGGAATTTGGATACAATTGAAATATGAATGATGATGACAACCAGAGATTTGGCTATAAGCTATGAATTTGTTCAAATATGTTATTAATTTAATCACAATATTTAGGAGTTATTAGAAGAAAACAAAATAAAGTCTGTGGCTTTTGAAATTTAAAGTATAGACTCATGCATCTATAAACAGATACGTGCTATGCAACTCCTTCTGTAGAAAAAGCTATAAATATATAACTTCAACCTGGAGGAAAAGGATACTTTATGCCCACAAAACACTCACAGTTTCCAAATACCATTACTCCCTAATAGGAAGCAATAATCCTTTGAGAAATATCTCTCTGATTATGATAAGGGAAATACAAGATAAATTTGGAACAAGTTGAAGCTCTCTGGCAAGCACTGCCTTCATCCACAGCCAAAGCCAAAGCAAACATCAACTAAGTGATGGTAGACATCAACTGATGATAGAAAAGTCATGCAGAAAATGACAAGGTTCAGG
Source organism: Dasyprocta punctata (assembly GCA_004363535.1). Lineage (NCBI taxonomy): Eukaryota > Metazoa > Chordata > Mammalia > Rodentia > Dasyproctidae > Dasyprocta > Dasyprocta punctata. Next base: position 21,532 of record RJWM01006384.1, read on the forward strand.
GTGAAGAAGAGAGTATTACCTCTCTCTTTTCCTGTCTGTTTTGGAATACAATCTAAGCATCCATATGTAAAATGTATAACATCCAGGAGCTTTTTGACTAATTTAGAGACAGAGTGCTTAATGTGGTATAAAGTACACTTATTTGGTTGGGACCTAATCCAGTATGATGGATGTTCTTAGTATAACACGAAATTAAGATTCATCTCAACCAGGAGAAATATTAAATGGACATGAGGAAGAGAAGCTCCCTAGAACAATTCTACAGACCTGTTAATCTCCAGCTTTTAACTTCCTGAATTATGTGAAAGCTAATTCCTGACCTCGTGCTACTGTGTTATGTCAGCAAAATAATATATTCAAGGCATGGATTCATTAAACATAATGAGAAAAAGTGAATCTAAAATAACTCAACAATCTTTTGATGTGTTTTCAAATACGTTTTAGAGTTTGAAGCTCAAAGCAACATTTTCCCTATTTAGCAGATAAACACTATCTTATTTATGATGCAGAAACAAAGTAAAATGTATGTGAACAAAGATGGGTATTAAAATATACACACCATTGCTACTCCCAGTCTATTATTTTTATTATAAACTGTGTGAGCTGCCCTGTGTGTGTGTTCTGTGTCCTGAACTCATTCATTAATTAAATTGTATTCTATCTTCAGACTACAACTAAACAAATGTTTTAATTTATAGTGTCTGAATTATTAATATATGCAACCTTGATAATATTATGGAAGTTTGAATCTGATGTACATATTAGCCTATGATTTTCATTGTTCTCCAAGTTGACTATAGACAACTTTAAGCAATGTTTCTTCTACCATCCATGTGTTTTTATTTTGTAGACAAAAAAAACCTTGGTGTTTCCAGTATCATTCTCAAACTACAATGCATGAAGAAGGTAAAGGAATTTTGGTACCTAAGCTAATGAAAAATCTAGAAGAGGAATCTGAATGGAGTACTTGATCTACTTACACATAATTATCACCAAAAATCCAATTTTCCTACTTCTTCATTCTGCTTTCCATTGTTTTAGTTACACATTGAAAAATTAACCTCTTCTCCACTTTCCCCCCCAAAACTTCATGTTTAAGGACAAAGATAAAGATGAGTAAAGCATAAATAATGGCTAAGAAAACTAATCATAATGAAAGGTGCTCTGATACTAGTGGTTCCAGTTTGTTTTCAAGTATGACATCAGTTTGTCATTGAATTGTATGGTAGGCGGTTTCTAGCTGTAGCGAGATGGTGGATTGAAATATCAATGTATTTAATCAAAATATAATTTGAATAATTGAACATTAGTCAATCTATATTTGAGTTTATTTTCTGGGGAAACACAAATGTTCAATTGCCTGAACTTGTTCCCTCTTCCTCTGGATCAGTCCATTTTGAGGAAGGAGGAGACACTGAATGGACCTGGACCCCATCCCCCACTTGCTCTGGGTAATGGCAGTGCTCCAGGGGAAAAAAGATCAGAGAGAGCAGAGTAGGAGTAGCTGCAGAAATGTGATTTATTCATTTACTACACACTCCTTGCCTTAAAATGAAAGTTCTACGAAGGCAGAGGTTCTGTTCAATTTGCTCAAAACTTCTGCTAAGAGAGTCCTGGCACTGAGACTCTTAATTTTGTACTGTAACATACAAAATAGTTACACTTTTATTTGTATGATTTAACAAATATTTTAAAATTTCATTTTCAGTTAAATGAAGAATTACCCTACCAGGATTTGGGAGCTCCAGTTGTTTCATCTACAACCCACAGGAGGAGCTGTGGCACCTTAGAACAGTTGGAGCCAAAGAAATTTCAGTGAATTTGAGACGTTCATTGAGAAAGTGATTGAAACTGAAGAGTAGTGACAGGGTGATTCCCAAGGAACTGGCAACATTTTCTGAGTGTGTGTTTTGCCATGAAGGAAACACCAGAGGGCTGGTATGGATGTATTGAGATGTCTAAGAGATAGATATCCAAAGGAACATCAAATAAATATTTATAATTGAAAAAACAACCTGAGACAGGGTTATGAACTATATACTTTCCTAATCCTATCCAGTGGCATAAGTGTAGTCTATATAGTGATGTCATAGGTGTATGTTTCAATAAAACTTTGAAATCATATGCTAGCATAAAAAAATCAAAGAAATGTAATTTATGTTTTCAAGTTGACTGCACCAGTTTTGTAAAGGTTTGGAAATTTTGTTGAAAATCATAGTTTGAAGGTTTTATCTTGACACTTATGGACACATAATCACATTTTTGAGGTTAAAGGAATTCTTGACTTCTCTTTCTATTAATTAATGTCATGGCAGTGCTCTGTCACTTTTATATTTTCTGATGCTTTATATAGGCTCCTGAGGTCAAAGCTGCTGCTGAGAGCTCTATCCATAGAGTTTATGAGGAGACTGCGGGGCTGAGTGGCTCAGACAACTGAGCTAAGGCAGGATGGAGTCACAGTCTCAATTCCTCCTCTTCCTGGTACTTTGAGTCTTGGGTGTGAGGTTTAGAAAAGTAATTTAAGTGAACAATGGCATTGTCACTTGGAAAGAAAAAAAATGTCTATACCTGTCTGATTTTTTGATAAATATGCAATATTTCTGATTTTAATACATTAAAAATGTGACTTAAATTCCTAATTACAGGTTCCTTTTGAGACACCGTGAAGATGCAGTCTCCAGGATTCTTGACTGTGTGTGTAAGAGACAGGGCCAGAGTCAGCTTCAACTCCATAGTCTTTTACTAAGGTCCAACCAAAACTACTTGTCCTGGTACCAGAAAACACAAGGATAGGGTCTTACACTGCTTATTTTCTGGGCATCCAACTGGGCACCTGCCTGGTTCAGCAGCAGTGGATGGTGAGACATTTCACTCTCACTGTCAGCAACCTGCAGCTTGAAGGTGTGGCAGATTATTGCTGTCAGCTCCCACGGTGCCGCAGCCTGAGACACAAACCTCCCCAGGCCCCGGGTCAGGGAGTCTTTGCTGCACCAGGTGCCTCCTTCCTGCTCAGCCCTGTTTCTCTCTCATCTGTAAGACCAGCTCTGTCTCCATCTTAATCAGGGGGGAATGTGCAGGTCTCAAGGGGAGATTAAGAAGAGCAGCCCGCCCTGAGTCTTTTGTACAAGGAACCATGATCTGATGCCTCTGTAATTACCTGCCATGGGCCTTGTGCTACCATATTCAGGAGATTTTGAATCATGCAAACTGTGTTTTCCAGACAGATGGAGTTGTATTACTGTGCAAATTAAGGCTTCATAAGTATCTTTAAGAAAAGGGGCTAGCGCATGCATCCCTGTGCCTGATGATACTGAGCTCACCTATTTTATTTTATTTTATTTTATTTTATTTTAGTTTAGTTTAGTTTAGTTTAGTTTAGTTTAGGTTGTATTCTTTCATTCTTTCTTTGCCAAACGTCTTGGAAAATTGGACCATACACATTTCACATCTTGATCACGTGCATCACCTTGTGCCCCTTTACTCTCTCACTTGGGGATCTTTCCATAATCTCTTTATCTTATTTTTAAGCCCTTCTCCATCAGACCTAAGTCTGTTCCTCTCACTCATCCACTGTCCAGCTAGGATTTTCTAATCAGCCCCTCCCAGTCTAAATTTCTGCCTTTTGTTTCTGTGGCATTTATTACAGTACTGGATTCTCTCCTCCAGTTTAATCATCTAGATCACATCTATTTGCTATTTACCATTTATCACATCCCACATCTTCCTCCTTCTCTCCCCTGTAAGTACAGTCCAAGGTGCTCACTACCGCTTTCTATAGATCCCAAAGTTGACTCTGTGCATGTGACCAGTATCCCTGAGACTGTAACCTATAAATCCTGGATCATCCACAGACTGTAAAACATTTGGTACTTTTCTATCACGTTATCTGACTTCCCTTTCCTGTTTAGACATTTAAACATTTAATTTCTTGTGAACCTACCATGTGTGGTGCACTGTTGTAAATAATCAACGATTTTAAAATGGTAGTATGCCATAATTCAATCCTTGAATCTTTTGGAAAAATAGAGGTGGCCTTCATATGCATGTCTGCTGACTAGCACATTAGGCAACAGAAGAATGTGTCAGGATATTATTAAAATGTAGATTCTCTCATTGTAAGCGAAGGAATGGTGATCTCAAGACCAGGTGATACCTAGATTAAACATGTTTTCTACAAGACTAATGATTCTAAGGTTCAGCCAATAGGCATCAATAATGTTGGTTTGAAAGAAAAGAGTAGGAATTCAAATCAGATTTCCAAACATATTGCTGCTAAAAAATTAAATTCAAATTATTTTTCTATGCTTCAGTTCACTTAAGTGTAAAGCTGTATGCTGATTAACTACCATTTCTCTGATGATCAAAACAAAGTAATAAGTTACCATATAAATATGCTTTGGCAAGTAGTATTTTAATCTACAATTAATCTCCCTTATTTAATTGCATGTGTTCTACATTTGCAATTCTGATTCGTTGTCTTATATCATAATTAATTCAATGTTCTACTAATCCTTCTACAAATATTAACTCCAAAAGGTTCCTTCAGTTTCAGACACAAAGATTTATTTTGCCTGACTTTCTGAAGGTTTCTGTGCTCCAGATGGAAACTGTGTTTGAGCTTTTTAAAATATCCCTGAGAATTTCTACTTTCCAGATAACGTGCTACGATGGTTGCTTTTGAGATATTTTGTGGGTGCCCAGTTATTGGAACAAACCATGGTGGGTGGGAAAAGTCTAAGGTGTGCAACTCCTGGGAAAAGGGAGGTAGATCTTTTGGGGTTGAGATTTTCTGATAGACATTTCAAATAATCACCCTTACCAGCTTTTTACTCAGAGAAAATACCTCACATGCTGTCCAATAGAACTTTCCTTGCTAGCCAGGTCCAATTAGCATCATCACATAATTATTTAAATAATGTTCTAGACTGTGGATATACATCACCTCAGAAAAGAAGAATGAACACATCCATCTCCTATAACAATTCAAATTTTCATAAAAATGTTGAAGTACTACGTGGGTGTGTAAGCCAGGGAGCACCTGCACCCTGCTCATTTGCATATCACTTGCTCAGAGACCACAAAATGTTCAGAATTCTTTTTAAGGGCTGATTGTAAGAGATCCGTTTAGCCTGAGACAGAGCTTAGAAAACACAATGGATTTTCAGGCTCAAATTCTCACCTTCCTACTGCTCAGTGTCACAGGTAAGAAAAAAAGGAAACTCAAAACTGAGTATCCCTTTTGCAATAGAAATTGAGATTAAGGCAGGTTTTTGGTTACTGTTTCTGTGTATTGAGAGATATGATATTTCTGTGTCTCTATTTGTACTCACTTCTATCCTCTCTTTTCATCTCTCCTCCATGACCACAGTGTCCAATGGACAAATTGTGCTCACCCAGTCTCCAGCATCCCTGGCTGCTTCCCCAGGAGAGAAGGTCACCATCACCTGCACAGCCAGCTCCAGTGTAGGCACTAGCAGATTGCACTGGTACCAGCAAAAGCCAGGAGCCTCTCCAAAGCTCCTGGTTTATCAGACATCAACCCTGGCCTCGGGAGTCCCAGCTCGCTTCAGTGGAAGTGGGTCTGGGACTTCTTACTCTCTCACAATCAGTAATATGGAGGCTGAAGATGTCGGGACCTATTATTGTCAGCAAACACATAACGCTCCATTCACACAGTTGTACAGACTGTAACAAAAACCCCATCAGCTCCTCAGGGCCCAGCTGCTTCCCCCTGTGTCTATCATATGATTTGAGGTTTTATGTGAGTCAGAATCTCCCAAATCTTCTTTATTGGAACCAAGGATGTTTGGCTTCCTACAGAGGACTGGAGATGTACAGATGGGAAAGATGGGATGAGGTAAACAAGGAGCCTGCTTTCTGTGACAGCCTGTGCAGAGAAGCCTTGCAGGGCTCTGGTGCAGATCTCCTGAGTGGGACATTGATTCTGAGGCTAAGATACTGGACTGTGGAACAAATGCCCAGGGCCTTGGGGAAACCCCTCTCCCAGGACTCTTCCCTGTCTCATGAGTAGCAATTGTTAAAAAAAAATAACAGTCCTGTCAAAGAACTGAGTAAATCTTCAGAGACGGTGACCATGTTCCCCATCGTCTGCAGTGAAGAACTGCAGAGTTTATGCCAACATCAGTGCTTCCTTTTGAGAATGCTGAAATTATTTTTATTGCATTTTTTGTTGCCTATGTATCACAGTGAAATTAGGTGGGTATAACAAATATGGAAAGGTGTAAATGATCCAAATTATAATAAAATTCTCTCATTTGTGGTCCCTTCTTGTAGTTTCTAACCATTCTTTTGAGGGGCTGATACCCATAATAAATACGTGGGAAGCATGACACCTTGGTTCTCAGAGGCAACGGTCTCTAGCTTCCTGTGGGGCCCAGAGTCACAGAAAGCAAAATCAAGAGACTTGAGGTCCCCCTGCAGTGACTGCAGAATTCAAGTTGCCCCAGGCTGCGGATTCACGGAGGAGTTGAGATGGAAAAACAAAAGCATCAGTGGTACCTGTGCTGTGGTCTTTGTATTGAGCCTCTGGGGTAATTCCCCACTGAGGTAGGCAAATAGGGTAAGGCAAGGAGACTGGACCATAGGGCATAACCTGTCAATCAGGCAGAACCATCAAATCACAGCCAGGATCTGATGTCACAAGAGGATGCAAAAGACAGGGACCACTAACTTCAGGGGGCTGCTGCCCTCTTGCTCTTGTAGTGGTCTGTCTGGGATGCCATGCATATATTTATGTTTTTACTTCTTTTTGCACTTCTCTTTTTCTTTACTTCTATTCCATCTTCTTCCTCTACTTTAAATTAACATTGCATTTTCAGGTTCATCAATTGTCCCATCTGATTCTTTGAACAGTACAGTGGGAGACTGGAACTAGGGGACACTCCAGCAACCACTGTGTGCTGTGCAGTGGCCTGGGGCCCTTGTGAGTGTTCTGGGGAGTTTCTGAGATCTGGACTGGGTCTTCTGTGCCGCTTACACAAGCAGACTGGATCAACTGGATCCTAGTGCTGCAGCCTGTCTCTCAGAGTCCTACTGTGGAATGAGGATATCAAGGATCTAAAGTGCTCTTTACCTGCTCATGGTGAAACACAACTGATCATCTAAGTGATCTGCCACTCTCTATGGGAGCTGACTCTATAGAGCTGTGCTACTTAGATGTAGCTCTTTCTTTAGCATATTTTATTTACTTATTCAGTGGGCCTGTGTGTGTGTGTGTGTGTGTGTGTGTGTGTGTGTGTGTGTTACTAGGGATATTTTGAGACAGGTTCTCACTAAATCACTATGTTGCTGGGTTCATACTGTGATTTTCCTGCCTCAATCTCCTGAAGTGCGGGGATTGCAGCTCTGTGCCCTCACACCCAGCTGGGCCTAGGTTATTCTGTTGGGCCCAAAAATTTTTCACTGGTTTTCAAAACAGAAGCAGTATAGGAGTCTTCAAACAATTTACAGTGATCAGCAGAACTTGTCCATGATTTCAATACATTAGCATAAGTTTTAATTTCTTTATGAAAATTAGTGAAGTCTAGAGTTTTAAAGTATGTAAATTAATTTTCTTTCTTTGCAGTTCAACTGGAAACACATGGAAATTCCCATTTATATGTAGTGTATAAATTTGCTGTTAAAAAGCGGAAGTGAGAGCAAATTAGAGATTGTTTTGAAATAAAATTCATTGCAATGGGTAGTTCAAAGAGACAAAGATAACTGAATAGATCTTGATGGCTAAATATTTGGGAGGATAATAGGGCTTTTTTTCTAGAGGTTATTTATGCATCTTCCTTGATTATATACATCTTCCAGTCAGAAGTATGTGATCTTCAGAAAAAAAAATAAAGAAGAGGATGTGTTCATGTTCCAATAAACAAACAAAAAGCCCTACAATACAAAACCACACTCTATTCTTTGTTTCATTCCTTCAACATATGAATGAAGGTACAAGATTGCTTTTTAAATCTTCTATGTTCACACTTTCTAAGATACATTTTTAATTAAACATGGTCTCTTATCAAGATGATGTTTCTGGCTAGTGTGCTAAGATAACCCTTGTTTCCCCTGACTCTCTTCATGCTGAGAAACTGCCCTAGTGTGGAAGGGGACCCACCCTGTCAGCTTCTTAAGTTAGGTTGGAATGCCATGATGTACTGTTTTGTTGTGTGTTGCAAGAAAGTAACACAAGCGTGTTTAACCATATCTAAAAATAGCTGGTGGGAAAGAATCAAAGCAGAAGGACCCTACACGAAGATGCAATAAGGAAATATATATAGTGATTGGGCATATTGGCAACACAGGATCAGCAAAGATCTCACAAGCCTGTTTTAAAACTGTATAAATTAATAAGAAAAAAACCTTATGATCAGAAACATGCAAAAAGGCAATCAACCTAATTGGTACCAATTTACAATTCAGTAGTTGTATAGAAGTTCCCTTATCTTCCCCAGCATTTGTTGTTCTTGGAAAGACTGACAATAGTCATTGTGCCTGGGATGAAGCTGGATCCCAATATAGTTTTGATTTTGATTTCTCTGATGGATAAATTTATTGAACATTTTTTTTCTTACACTTACTGACCTTCTCTTACTTATTCTTTTGATAAGTGTGTCTCCCTTTCTGCGTTCAGTGATTGTATTCTTTGGAGGGTGGTTTGATGTTATGTTCTGAAGTTCTTTTTATATTCTTGATATTAATCCTCTGTTGAAAGATTAGCTAGCAAAACTTTCCTTCCATTCCCATTACACTGGCTCTTTATTCTTTCTTGTTCTCTGAAGAAGTATTTTGAAACAGTTACATTAGTTGATTTTTGCTATTATTTCCTGTACTACTGGAAATCATTCTTGAAAACATTGCATGTGCTTATGACTTCAAATTTTTCTTTTTTTTTTTCTATCAGTCTCATAGTTTCAGAACTATACTAAGATCTTTGATCCATTTTGAGTTGATATTTTTACTAGGTAAGAAATAAGAGCCTAGTTTCATCTTCTACATAAGATGTCCAAATTTCCTAGCTCTATTTATTAAGAGACAGTCTTTTGTGAATAACCGATGACTGTATTTGTAAAAAAAAAATTTTTTTCTTGTCCTCAATTTTGTTCCATTAGTGTATATGTTTACTTTTTTGCATGTACCATGCTCTTTTTATTTTTCCCTTATGGACTGATACTATATTCTGCAGTCAGATATTGCATTAACTTCAGCACTGCTACTTTCGTTCAGAATTGCTTTGGCTATCATGTTTTGTGTGCTTGTTTGCTTTTCGTGTGCTTCCAAGTGAATTTTAGAATTGTTCTTTTAAGTGTGACAGAATGTCATCGGTGTTTTAGTAAGGATTTAATTGAATTTATGTAATGCTTTTCAAAATATGACCACTTTTAGCAACATCAATTCAACTGATCCATGAACATGGGAGATTCTTCCATTTTCTTGTGTTTTTTTTTAACAATTTACTTCTTCAGCAATTTATAATTTTTATCATAGAGTTTTTCACCTCCCTGCTTAGAGTTATTCCTAGATTTCTTTTTCAGTGAGTTCATTATTGGCATTATTATGCAAAACAGAAGGTATATAGACATAAAAGTTCAAAGCCTTTAAATCACAGAGTGTCATTTCCACCCACACTTGTCAGTCATCTTGATAAGGAGACAGGATATAATAAATGGGGTTTTGACCAAAGTGAAATATTCACTTGAGCAACTCTGAGTTTTCATGGTCTTTGTCATACATAAATGAAACAGGCATAATACAGGGGTTAATGTCCGTGGTTAATCGTAGGACTTGCTATCAAGATTAATTAGACAGAAAATTCACTGAACATGCCTCTGATCCACTTCCCGCATTTCAGTCAAATTCTTAGCAGCATCTTGATTTGTTTCTTATAGCAGATGCTGTGCACAAAATGAAAAGAAGGCAAGAAAACCACTCATGTTCTGTAAAAAGAAAAACCTTACACTAATTCAACATTGTTTTAAAAAAGAAAGAAGGTACAACACGAGCTCAAGACCGGCCTGAGCTACATGGTGCAACCCTGCCTCAAAATACCAGGGCCGGGAGTTTGGCTCAGTGGCTCAAGCGACTGTCTGGCAGGTGCAAGGTTGTGAGTTCACTCCCCGGTGCTGAAAAAAAAAAAAAAAAGAAGGGATTTGGGTGTTGGACAGCACTCAGAACCAAAGAAAGTTGAGACAGCTTCACCTCATAATGGGAGCAAGGAGCACTTTAAACCAGAAAACAGAAATGAGGTTGAGAAGTGGTATGCTTTGTTATATTCAGCGTTTGCCTTATTTGGACATAGCGTGACCAGCTGGCAGCCTCTGATTGGCTGAACCTCGGTTACTGTGTTTGGCTGAGAATCAGCTACTTGTTACTTAATCAGTTTATTTCCAGGTAAGTTTATGACTCACTACATAGGTACTGAAAGTAGGCAGGTAGCTTCAAGTCAAATTAAATTAAATTTATTTGACTTATTTATTAAATTTATTATTTATTATTTTTTATTAAATTTTATGCAATAATTCTTGTGATAATTAATGAACTTTATCAACTTGTGTAAGAAACACTCAACTAATTGGATCAGCACAGTTCCCATTGTGCCTGAGTGGATTTACTAAAAACAGAAGACCCATGCTATGTGTAAGTGGCACCAACAAGCAGGCTTGTTACCTGAATGGAATAAAATAAAGAAAGAAGTCTTACTTCTGTTTCTTCAGAGGAGCTCTGGTCTTCAAATTCACCTTAGACTTTGCCTCCTGGCTTCCAGCACAGATCCTTTAGCTTCCTGATACAGATTTGGATAGGACACTACACTGAGATCCAGGCTTTCAAACTTTGACTGAATCCTCAGCTCCACAACAAGCAGACAGCCCTCTTAGACACTTGCCCTCCTGCCATGTAAGACTGCCTTGTAGCCTTTATATATTTATTTGTCTTGCAGTAAGTCTATTTCTGTAGTGAACACTGACTGATACAGTTCTGAAGTATAAACATAGCTCAGGCAGGAGTTTGCCAGATGCATATTCGTATGGATGAAGTTAGAAATTATAAATAAACACTAAACTGCTACCGTATTTTAGTCCTCTTTCCACAAAGCACCAAGGTTTACTCAGGTGTGTATTTACACAGAGCCCATATTTCTTCGGGACCTATTTAGACTAGATGCTGAATTTTGATAGATGTACAATACAAACCTCCATTGTGGATCTATCATGCTGGTTGTATTCTATATATATTTTTTTAAATGTGAGCCTTACTTATTTCTCTCAGGAAAATTTCTCACTAGCTATCTGAATAAAGACAAAAGGTTTACATGGTTCATAATTGTGGAGTTTCTTATGCACCTGCATTGGGTCCGTTCTAATGTAGATCTCATGGAGAACGGGAAAGTCTGTGGCAGGAGCACATGCACAAGAATGCAGGTGATTACATCAAGCCAGGGGTAGAGAGACTGGGAAATGCCAAACTAAGGCATTTGTAACAACCCTCTCCAAAGAACTACCAACGAATCTCACGAGAACCATCTTCTGGGACGATACCTCCAGCGACCCCATTGTTCTGTTAACTCTTCCTGTGCACAGTTTATACAGAACCCATATGGTAACAGAGTGGGAAGACAATTAGTAAACAGAAATGGGGAGTTAGAAAATTTTAAAAATTCAATTTCTGAACATTAATATACTAACTTCTTCAAACTATACTAAAAAAAATCCCTAAACTCCAACATGTGTTCCACTTGTATTCTCCAGTCTTCTGCCAACTCAAATGCAATATGTAAATTAGGCAGGGAGAAATAAGTTTTATATACCTCTTTCTTTCATTGTGTCTGTTTCCTTAGAGGACACTCTCCTGCTATTTTCCAAGACAAGGTTGCTGCAGCTTAAGATAATAGCTTTTTAATGACTGCTGCAAGTACCCATGGGACACAGACCTCAGCCGCAAACTCTTCCCCTGAGTTCTCCAGTCTGATTTTCTCACACAGACAGAAAATCTGCTGTGCCTCTTACTGGACCAGCAGCTGGGCTGCCCCAAGCGGTGAGGTTTGTGTTTGGGGATGTTTCCAAGCTCTTCTCTGGAGGAGCAGCTCCTGGGCTGAGCAAAAATACTGATCCCTCATGGAAGCTCTGATTTGAAGGCTGAGATACAAGGACAATTTAATGCTTCAATACATTTTGCAGGTTTAATAGATTCTTGTTCAGACAATTTTAAAATTGAAGGAATATTTTTCTAAGTCAATTCACATAAAAAGATTTGTGAGCTGATGAACAGTTCCCTGCATGTCCTTCAAGTATTAACCTATATTATCACCTTAATTTTTATTTTTCATCACTGTTTGTATTTGATTGCATTCACAAAAATGTCCCTTCTGGTTATTCAGAAAAAACTAAGAATTGTGATATAGTTATTTTTTCGAATTTTATTCAGATACCTCAATCTTTCTCCTTATCTCAAATATTAAATCCTCAGTTTTCAATTTACAAGTAAATAAGTAAGTCTATTCCTCTTCATTCAATGTTCATGTTTCTTTTCTATGGTACATTGTACAAGCATGGCCAAAGTCTTCTCTCTTTTTGTTTGCTTCTATTACAAGTAGGGTGGATTTAAGAACCCTCAGTGTGCACAGCCACAGTCATGGGACTGTAGTTATCACACATGTCAGCCCCTATGTCCATCTTGGCTTGCCCTTAAAACATTTCAGCTTGCTTAGTCACATTAATTTCCATGTTGATAAATCTATCTTATAATAAAAGCAATGCCATTGTTGTACTAAGTTTTCATTTCCATCTAAATGGAAGCTCTAAAACTAAAGAATATACTAAATGAAATGAAAAAAATAGATACAGACTTCAATAGAAGATTTAATCAAGTAAAAAAGGAATCTCTGATCTCAGGGACAGAAATCATTTGAAGTTATCTTCTGCTCGAAGAATAAGAAAATAAGCATAAGAAGCATATGGAACTGATGGGAAAGGTTCAAACATGCCAATATGTGCAATTCCTTAAATAAAAGAAAAAAAATGAAAAGAGAAATGCTTATTTAAAGAGATAATGGTTGAAACTTTGCAAATCCTGTGAGGACTATTGACATACAGGTTAATTAAGCTTGAAATTCCCAAACAGAAAAAGCTGAAATGAGATTACAGTAAGATACATTATCAACAAATTATGAAAAGTTAAAGAAAGAATGTTAAAAACAACAAGACTGTAACCCATAAAATTCAAGACAAACTTCACTGGTTATTAGCAATTTTTCAAAGGAAATTCAGGCAAGAGAAAATAGACAGTATATTCAAACTACAGGAAAATCGGCAGGTCAGGCTATTAATACTTAAAACTGGTACCAGAAGAAATTAAAGAAAGCCCCTCGACTCCTCATTTATAAGGCATCCCATTTAGAAACTGGGATTCCATGGAGATTCAGTGACAGTGGACCTGGGACAAATTTCATACTCCCATTACCAACAAGGATCCAGAAGATGTTGCGACCATCTATATTGCCATCTATATTATGGTAGTTATCTCCACACGGTGATATAACTCGTAACAAAAACCACCCAGGGAAGCAGAAGTGTGATGCTGGACTCCTCCAGGTCACTCCACCTGTTGAGGGGACTACTCAGATGCACCCTGGCTTTGAGGCCATGAGCACATTTTAGTAGCAGGTTCCAGAAAGTCTCCTCTTTATCTCCTTTTTCTTCATCCTCAATGCCAACAGCATGGTTATGACCGACCAGGTCTCTGTGTAAATGAAAGAGATGATTAGACCTGAAATGTTGGGTGATCATATCAGTTGTGATTCATACAGCAATATAAGTTTCTATAAGCAATCCAAGCAAGAAATGTCTTGGTAGAGAAAATGTGAATCTAAGCTACAGCTTTCAAAAGTATTGTATTAATATACATTATTTTTATGTTTTTATGAATCAATTAAGATTAAGTTTAATACCCTCAAAAAAGAGAAATATCTCTGGTAAAAAACAAAAATGCATACACACAAAAAAAAGATCAGTGAATTATGTCCAGTGTAACTTGCCACCAATTTTTAGTGTAATGTACTCACTGGTACATGACACAGTATGTGGGACTCAGTGCAGAGAGGTCATCGTTCTTGGATGCTTAGCGGTGTCAATAGCCATGTCAGCCTCTATTAGGAGAATCCATGTAAAGACCTCCATGCTGATATTTTGGCATGGATCTGTGAGTCTCTCTCACCTCAGCCAGTAAAATTTAGATTTTTTTTCTTTTGTGTTTCCAGCTGGACCTGAGCTCCATTCATCTTTTCTAGTAGCTGACATTTGACAAGGCCTTTTATTGTCTTTCTTAACTTAATTTTTCATTTTTTCCTTCTGTCCCAGAATTTTCTACTGTTAATAAATATGCTGTCTCCATGGGATGATTTGTGGCTTAGGAATTCACCCTGATCCGGTAGGACAAGCACTGTTTTGGGAAGGTATCTCTGCTCTAAATTCTTGTCACTTGTCTTGTCTTCATGTGTAGAAAAATGTGAGAAATTCAAGAACCATGCAATATCCCTCTATCCATCTCTTTTTGATTGGAGAAAAGCAGTAATTCCTAGTTTGGAGTCACAAACTAATAGCTCTGCACCATGAAGTCCACATCAGATACAGCATCATAAACAACCTTCTACCCTTAAAACTCACAGAGCAAAGGCTGCAGTGCTTACATTTCTGTCAAGTTCTTTCTCTCATAAATCTGTATTCCAGCATACCGTCTCATCAAATAGCTGTAGTTTAAACTCCAACACCCATAATTAAAAGATTTTTCTTGGAATATCTTTTGGGGCTTCTGTTTTGCAATACAAATTACAAACAATGGCACAACTTGGATGCCTCCAGTTTAAAAACCTGTGTTATTAATGGAATCAAGAGAAGCTCTGCTATGTGTGTGCTGCTGGAAGAGAATAGGGGGAAAAATATTTAAGGGGCAAATAAGATTTTCTCAGCCCTTAATAAAAACTTCCCAGTGACATTCAAGTCTGAATGTATCTATGAAACATGTATAGCAACTGAAGATTTCTGGAGGAGAATTTGGGGCACCCCAGGTTCACACTTCTGCTTCCTTGGGAGTTTATGTTACGGCTTTTATCACTGTGGGAGAGTAATTATACTGCCGTACACAGTAATAAGTTGCAACAATTTTAGGCTCCATGCTGCTAATGATGCGAGTGAAATCTGTGCCAGACCCACTGCCACTGAACCTCCGTGGGACTCCAGAGTGCAAATCACTTGCATAATTGATAAGAAGCTTAGGAGCTTTCCCTGGTTTCTGTTGATACTAGTTCAAATAATGTGTAATATCTCAGCTGACCTGGCAAGTGATGGTGACTTTTTCTCCTCTAGATGCAGACAAGGAGGATGGAGACTAGGTCATCTGGATGTCACATCTTGCACATAAGATTGAAAAACTAAGTGCAAATAGCTATGAGATCAATCATGTTACACAGTGTTCACCGAAGGCAAACAACCCCAACCACGCTCAGCACAGCATATTCCCAGTGCCGTCACTCCTCACCTGGAAGTCAGAGCAGGAGGAGCCCAAGGAACTGAGCAGGAACCTTCATGTCCATGCTGCATCCTTCTGGAGCTGACTTCTACAGAGAGTGTGACCAGCTTATTAAAAAGTCCTCAGTGGAGTAGGCTGTGCTCTGAGGAACATGCAAATGAGCAGAGCTGATCAGGCCTAGCCACGACTTAGGGCTGACCCATCTTAAAAGCTTAGCAAGTCCCTTGTGCCCTCAGGTGTCACCAAAGTTAAAACCACAGCATGGATCTGCCTGCAGAAATGCTCTCCTTTCTCAGAAGCCAGAAAACAGCATTAGCACCGTATCCAGTGTATAATATGCCTCTTTGATTCCTTCTAGGTTTTTTTTTTTTATTATTCTCTCTGTGAGAAGGGGCTGTGAGCTACGGCACAACAAGAACTGCAAGAATTTTTTTTTTTTGAGACAGGGTCTCGTTATGCAGTTCAGGCTGGCCTTGAGCTCACTTTATAGCTCAGGCTGGTCTTGAACTCTCAATCATACTCCTGTCTCAGCCTCCCGAGTGCTGGGATTACAAGCATGCACCACCACGCCATGCTAAGAATAGTAAATGTTGCTTGCATTTGGCACAGTTAGGCAAGACTAAGGCCAGCCAGAGTAGCTTCCTGTTTGTTCTCTTTCGATAATGACATTGGCAGAGCTTAAAGGCAATGCAACAATATTAGGGAAGTGATTTATAAGGAAGAGGCGCTCTGTTATCATGGGCCTCTCATCTCCAGCCAAGCATTCTGTCTCACTCCTTTTGTGAGACCTTTGTCTACTCTTTTTACGAAGTCCATCTAAAATCAAGGAAATTCTCCCTTCACATCTGATGGGTATGAACTCCCTCCCAAGCTCTGCTTTGGGTTATAGAGATCCATGTCTAATGGTCCTTGGATGGTACAGAGAATTATTCCTGACTGCAGTCCTCTCTGAAACTATATCATTGCTATGTAGATAGAAGTCATTTCACTACATAGCATCCATGCATGTCCCTCAACCTACTATGTTCCTTAAGTGTGCATATTTTACCATCATCACATCTTCTCCATTTCTTAAAGGAACACAGTTCATGATTGCTGTATTTATGACTATGGGGAAGTAGCAAAGTAAAGACAGCAGAAGTAATGTAGAACAATGAAGATGGAAGCCATACATGGGAAGTTCGATCAATAGTGGAGGTGCAGAGAGTGGTATTCTTGACTCAGTGTAGACCTCCAAAAGGAGCGGGATGAAACAGCACAAGGGATATCAGGGTCTCATGTGCAGGAATCAGAACCATGCATGATGAAGATGCCCCTGCAAGAACCAAAATGATGGTGGCGGTGGACCAGGTGTGTGATTATACTTGGAGGAATTTGAATACAGTTGATATATAGATGATGATGGCAACCAGTTTTGACTATAAATTGGAAATTTGTTCAAATGTGTTATTAATTGAATAACAGTAATTAGAACCAAGAATTTTTACCATTACAAAAAGGAGTTACTTATTTGAAAGAAAACTAAATAAATTCTGTGACTTTCGGAATTTAAGATATAAACTCACACATTTATAAACAGGCACATGTTATGCAACTCCTTCTGTAGAAAAAGCTATAAATATATAACTTTGACCTGGAGGAAAATAATCCTCCATGCCCACAAAGCACTCACTGTTTCTAAATGCCATTAATCGCTAATGGGAACCAATAATCCTTAGAGAAATGTCTGTCTAACTATGATAAGGGAAATACTAGACAAACCTAGACCAAGTTGAAAATCTCTGGCAAGCACTGCCTTCATCCACAGCCAAAACCAAAGCGAACATCGACGAAGTGATGGAACAGCACTTATACAGAAAATGACAAGGTTCAGGGAGAAGAAGCAAGTAGTACCTCTTGATATTCCTGCCTATTGTGGACTACAATCTGAGTATCCATATGTAAGGGGTGAAACACCCAGTATGTTTTTTGCTAATTTATAGATAGAGTGTTTAAAGTGGTATAAAGTACAGATACTTTGTTGGGGCCTAATCCAGTATGATGGGTGTTCTTAGTGTAAAATGAAATTAAGATTCATATCAACCAGGAGAAGGGTTAAATGGAAGAGAAGCCCTCTAGAGCAATTTTGGGGACCCATTTATCTCTAGCTTGTAACTTCCTGAATTATGAGAAAGCAAATTTCTGACCATGTGCTACTGTGTTACATCAGCAAAATAATATATTGGAAGGATGGATTAGTTAAACATAATGAGGAAAAAAAGAATCTAAAATTACCCCAAATTCTTTTGATGTGTTTTATAGTCCTTGGCTTAAAGCAACATTTTCCATGGTTAGTTGATAAACACGATATAGTTTTTTTTTTTATTTTAGAGAGAATAAAGCAAAACAAGACAGAACAAGGCAAATCAGAACAGAACAATGCAAGCAACAAAGGACTTCTAAACAAGACAACAGGAAATCAACAATGGCTATCATAACATCTCTGTTTTCTTCAAAATAGCTGTCCATACCATGTCACACAATAAAATCAAACAAAACAAACAGAACAAAACCAATCAAAACAAAGGAATAGAAACATTATATTACTTCAAAACAAGACAACAGGAAATCAACAATGGCTACAATAATATCTCGTTTTCTTTGCCCATTCCATCACACAGAATATAATCAAACAAAACAAAACAGAATAAAATCAATTAAGCAAAAGAATGAAAGTATTATAGAACTTCAAAGTAAGATAGTAGGAAACCAATAGTAGTTACAATAATACATCCCATTATCTTCAAAATAGCTGCCCATACCACCAGACACAGTAAAATATAACAAAACAAGACACAACAAAATCAAGCCTAACAAAGTTATGAAAATGATACAGGAATTCAAAACAAGACAATAAGAAATTAACAGTGGTTAACACCTTCCCCGCCTAGGCGTTTCTTCTCCTGTCGCTTTCATAATGTCTATTGTGCATTTTGGATCCCACTAACTCCCAGTTGTTTTTATGCTAGGGAGATAACTTGGTGTTCACCCATTTACATTCAAACCATTTCATCCATGAACATGATCTCCAGTTGCATCCATTTGTCTACAAGATCTTCAAGATTATTCCACTTCGTAGCTGGGTAGCTTTCTATTGTATCTTTCATATCCAGTCTGCAGTCGATGGGCAAATTACCCTTGTTTTTTCTGGTCTCCTGCCATATGGAAACAATTATTCTTTCTCCTTTGATACTCAGTCTATGAATTTCCTTTCAAGTCAAATGTGTTTCTTGTATACAATATATTGATAGATCTTCTTTCTTGATCCACTATCCCTATGTTTCTTTTTATTGGTGAATTAAGGCAATGTACACTAATGGTTACAACCAGCAGACATTGGTTCATCTCTGCCATGCTATCCTCCTGTTGTTGGTCCCCTACTTTTCCCCTTCATTCAATTGCCTGTCCTGTTTGGTGACCTTACTCTGCTGCTATCTCTGGAACTATGGTCATCTTAATATGATATAATTTATGATGAGAAAACAAAGTAAAACCCATGTGAACAAATATGACTAATAAAATATATATGCCATTGTTACTCCCAATCTTTCTACTATTTTTATTACAAAGTGTGTGAGCTGCGGTGTGTGTGCTCTGTGACCTGCAATCATTCATTAATTAAATCATATTCTATCTCTGGATTGCAACTAAATTAAATGTTTTAATTTATAGTTTAAATGAAATGCCTTAAGGTTTAAAATATACAATCTTGATAATATTTTGGAGGTTTGAATTTCGTGTACATATTAACCTATAACTTCCATTGTTCTCCATGTTGACTACAGACAATTTTAAGCAATGTTTCTGCTATATTTCCTTTTTTTTCCAATTTGTAGATTAAAAAAATCTTGGTGTTTCCAGTCTCATTTTCAACATACACTGCTTAAAGAAGGTAAGGAAATTTTGGTACTTAAACTAGTGAAAAATCTAAAAGCAGAATTTGAATGGAGTACTTGATCTAGTTATACATATTTAGCACCGAAACCCCATTTTTCTTATTTCTCCATTCTGCCACCAATTGATTTAGTTACATATTAAGGAAAGTTTTAGAATGTATGCTTATTAACCTGGTGCTATGTACTTTTTACTCATATGTGAAGTGCTTTGCTCATATTGGAGCAGGACTTCTGAGTGTAAGATCAGAAGGGTGACCTCAGATAATCAAACCTGCCAGATCATCAAAGACCATTATGGCCACAGAGTTGAGCTATCTGAAAGATGAAATTTCTGTCCTACATTTGCTCTCTAAGATTGGCTTGGCTTAAGTATTCACCAATTCAAACTCTCTGCCAAATAGTCCTTGGGAGACATGAAAGGAGACAAGAGTTGATTTGAATGAAAGAGTAAATATTCAATCTCCCATCTATAACCAGAGCTCTGAGTTAAAGCATGCAGAAGGAAAATATGAGGTACAGTAAGGAAAACTACATCTAAGTGACATATTGGAAAATTAACTTCTTCTTCACTTTCCCAACCAAGACTTTACGTTTTAGGAAAAAGATAGAGTAAAGCACAAATAATGGATAAGAATACGAAGCATAATGGAAGGTTCTCTGTCAATAGTGGTTCCAGTTTGTTTTCAGGTACAGATTCAGTTTGTCATTGAATTAGATGATGGGTCCTTTGTAGTTGTAGCAACATGATGGATTGAAATATCAATGCATTTAATCAAAATATGATTTGAGAAAATGAACATTTATGAATTCATATTTGAGTTTACTTTCTGAGGAAACACAAATGCTCAATTAACTGAACTTGCTCCATGTTCTGGTGAATCAGTACATGTTGAGGAAGGAGGAGACACTGAATGGACCTGGACCCCCATCCCCCAGTTGCTCTGAGTACTGGCGGTGCTCCAGGGGAGAAAAGGTCAGAGGGAGCAGAGTAGGAGTAGCTGTGAAAATGTGATTTATTCATGTACTATCCACTCCTTGCCTTAAAATGAAAGTTCTATGAGGGAAGAGGTTCTGTACAGTTTACTCAAAACTTCTACTAAGAGAGTCCTGGCACTGATACTCTTCATTCTGTACTGTTGTAGACAAAATAATTACCTTGTTATTTGGATGATTTAACAAATACTTTAAATTTTGTTTTCACTGAAATGATTTGCTCTAGCAGGACTTGGGAGCTCCAGTTATTTCATCTACAACCCACAGGAGGAACTGTGACATCTTAGATCTGTTAGAGCTAGAAAAATCTCAACGAACTTGAGATGTTCGTTGAGAAAGTGATTGAATCTGAAGAGTAGTGACAGGTGATTCCCAAGGAAGTGGTAACATTTCCTGAGTATGTGTTTTGCCATGAAGGAAGCATCAGAGGGCTGATTTGGATGTATTAAGATGTCTAGGAGATATATGTCTAAAAGGAACACCAATAATGTTTAAAATTGAAAAAAGTACCTCACACAGAGATATGAACTTTGTACCCTACTAATTCTACCCAGTGGTATAAATAAATTCTATTTACTGATGCTGCAGGTTTATGTTTCAATAAAATTTCAAAATTATACACTGACATGACAAGAAATCTAACAGATGTGATTTTTGTTTTCAACCTGACTGCAGTAGTTTCATAAGAGATTTGGAAATTTTGTGGACAATTATTGTTTGAAGCTTATATCTTGACACACGTGGACACATAATCACATTTCCTGGGTTAAAGGCATTTTTGAATTCTCTTGCAGTTATTTATTGTCATGGCTCAGTGCGGTGCTCTTTCTGTCACTTTTAAACTGTCTAATGCTTTACATAGGCTCCTGAGGCCAAGGCTGCTGCTGAGAGCTCTATCTATAGCATTGATCAGGAGACTGCAGGGCTGAATGGCTCAGACAGCTGAACTAAGGCAGGATGGAGTCACAGTTCCAATTCCTGCTCTTGCTGGTACTCTGAGTCTCAGATGTGAGGTTTAGAAAAGTGATTATTTAAAAGTGAACAATGAACTTATCAAAACCTTTCTGATTTTAGGATAAGTAAACACAATGTTTCTGGTTTTAATACATTAGTAATGTGACATGAATTCCTAATTAGAGGTGCCTGCTGAGACACCGTGAAGATGCAGTCTCTAGGAATCCTGGCTGTGACTGCAAGAGAGAGGGCCAGAGTTGGCTCCAAGTCCATAGTCTTTTATTAAGCTCCACTCAGAAGAACTACTTGTCCTGATATCAGAAGACACAAGGATAGGATCTTACACTGCCCATTTCATTGGCATCCAAAAGGGCACCTTACCAGTTTTGTATTAGAGAAAATACTCTACATGCTGTAGAACTTTCTTTGCTAGCCTGGTCAAATTGGCATAATCACAGAATTACATAGATAATGTGCTAGACCATAAAAGTGTATTACTTCAGAAAAGAAGAAAGAACACATAGGGCCAGGGATTTAGCTCAGTGGCGTAAGCGCCTGCCTGGCAGGCATGAGGTTGTGAGTTCAATCCCTGGTACAAAAATAAATAAATAAAAAATAAATAAACAAGAAGAAAGAAGACTTCTCTCTCCTAAAACAGTTCCAAATTTTTATAAAAATGTTGTGGTATCACATGGGTGTATAAACCAGGTAGCACCTGCACCCTACTGAATTGCATCACTGGCTTAGAAACCACAAAATATTCAGAATTCTTTATAAGGGATGATTGTAAGAGATCTATTTAGCCTGAGGCAGAACTTAGAAAAGACAATGGATTTTCAGGCTCAAATTCTCACCTTTCTAGTGCTCAGTGTCACAGGTAAGAAAATAAAGAAATTCAACACTGAACATTCTTTTTGCTATAGAAATAGAGATTAAGGCAGGTTTTTGGTTACTGTTCTGTGTATTGTGTGACATGATTTTCCTGTGTCTCTATCTGTAATAACTTCTATCAACTCTTTTCATCCCTCCTCCACGACCATAGTGTCCAATGGACAAATTGTACTCACTCAGACTCCAGCATCCCTCGCCACTTCCCCAGGGAAGTCAGTCACATTGAGTATAATGAAAGATTTAAAATGAAGAGGCTATGAGAACCCAGAGTGATGTTACTCAACAGTGAATTTATTTTCCTTAGGTGCAAGAAAGCCCAAGCCAAGACTTTTGAATTCTGCTTTATATGATTCCTATGAACCAGAACACATGCTGACTCTTCTACAGTTGCGTAGAAATAGGAAGATA
The DNA here is from genome assembly GCA_004363535.1 of Dasyprocta punctata. NCBI lineage: Eukaryota > Metazoa > Chordata > Mammalia > Rodentia > Dasyproctidae > Dasyprocta > Dasyprocta punctata. Next base: position 44,235 of record RJWM01006384.1, read on the forward strand.
CTAGCGGAGACTCACTGAGCATTCTCTCTAGAGATGTTTCTGGTGAGCCAGATCAGTGTTTACAGATTTACATGCTGGAGAACAGTAGGGGTTTTACACCATATCACACAGAAGGTTGACAATGTAGGGAGGAAATAAATCTATAGCAATTCCCACAGAACCCAGGACATCCCAGGAACTCCCTCAGCAGCTGATGATTGAGAAGTATGGGAAACTCCTCTGTTCCTTGCCAAAATCAAACCAGCTGGTTTCTTCCACACATGTGCAGAAGGTTCTGATACCCTTTGTAGATGACACTGACTGCCTCTTCTTGGACATAGGCTGTGATGCCGGAGTCCAAGGTCTGCCCTAAGACCTGAGTCATAGATAGTGGAAAAACACTACACACAGAATATTGTGCAACTTCTTTATAAAACAAGAGATGAAACAAAATCTCATCTCTGCAATGTGAGAGCTAGAGTATAAAAAACACTGTGAACTTTATTTCATGTTGCATTACAAAGTCAGGTTCCTTAAGATACATAAAAGCACTGAAGAAACCACTCATTTTACTTCTTTGATTTGGCTCATTTCTCTCCACAGAAACACAGAGCAGCAGGTGACCTAGAGCTGTCTTACCAAACCTCAACTCTTTGATTTTTCACTTAGAGAAATCTTGCAGTTATAACTGTATAGAGTTTTATGTCACTATATTTGTGACAAGTTCAGGTAGAGTAATAGAAAACTGATCATATAAATTAGATGAGTAGTGAAACAAGATCCTAAACTTGAAAACTATAAAAATGTGCATCTGAACTGTGTCAAAAATGCAAAAGACCATTTTATTCAATTTTCGGTCTCCTTGAGTAAGGAGGCAAAAGTGTGATGGAGGCCCAGCTCTGGATGGAGGAGGTAATAAGTGACCCTGCCAAGATCGTGGTTCTGCACTCCTAGTCCTCTGAATAACATTCTACCAGTAGTGTCAGAACATACTGAGGGGAAAAAATAGAGATTGGCCACACCTATAAATAGTAGAGAAAAGACATGAACTTTGAATAACCAGCAAAGGACAAGTAACAAATTTAGAACTGAGAACTTAGGAGAGAAACACGAAGATTCAGATATCTCTGTCAAATAAGCAAAATACCTACAACACAGTTGTTAGCATCCTATAAAACCATAGTAGATCTTTTGTGATCTCAAATAGAAATGGTGAAAAAACAAAGCATCAGAGTGAGACTGTGAGTCCGTGTGCAAAAGATAAAACAAATTATATTACTCTAACTTGTTTTTCTTTATAGTGACTGAAAAAAATTTAAGGTTAACATTGTTCCATGGTTAACAAATTTTTATTGAATGTAGACAAGGCTCTGAGAAATAGTAATTCTGAGGTTCTGATTTAATAAGGAAGAATGCAAATTGTAAATCACCTCATAGGACAAATATGCTCATATAATTTAAGAAGTTTTCCCTTCCATACTTAGGGTACTTTTTCTAAACAAGTCTAAAGATCGTTGCAAAAACAGGAACATCTGTGAGACTGAGCCACAGTGAGCAGTTGCCTGGGGAGGTTTTTGTTCATAGCTGGAGCACTGTGGGAGGAGACTCTTTACCCTGCTGGCAGTAATAGTTCGCTACATCCTCGGCCTCCACACGCTCAATGGTGAGGGTGAAGTCTGTCCTAGACCCACTGCCACTGAACCTGTCTGGAACTCCTTGGGCTCGATTGGACGCTTCATAGATCAGGAGTTTGGGAGGCTGTCCTGGCTTATGTTGATACCAGTACATAGAATTTGTACTGATCCTGCCCAAATATTGCTGTACACTCTGGCTGGCCCTGCAGGAGATCACGGCCTTCTGTCCTGGAGACATAGACAAGGAGCCTGGAGACTGGGTCAGCACAATGTCCCCACTGGAACCTAGAATGATAAACACACACACTTGATTGTAATAGACATTACAAACTAGGTGAGTTGCGTTGGTCAAACCTGTCACTACAGCTGCTGGCACCACTGAATAATCAGAAACCAAAGGGAATTTAAAATGTGAAATCTAGAGCAAATGCCTTTTTTCCATTAACGAAGAAGGCACACACATAGAAAATAATAACCCCTTGATAAGCGTGTGCAATATTTGCAATTGCCTCAACTACCTGGAACCCAGAGCAGCAGAAACAACAACAGGCGATCTCCAGACCCCATGTCTCAGAGCTGGACTTGCATAAAGATCCACAAAGGACCTGGAGAGCTGCCTTTTAATAAGCTTTGAGCAGCCTGGGCCCTTCCATTGTACAGTGAATGAACATGCAAATCAGCTCCGGAAAACTGCTTTCATTTGACCCAGAGGGAATTGAGGTTATAAACTGTTTCCTAGCACAGTTTAAGCATTTTTGTAAGGGGCACTTGACCTCTTCCATTGGGTCCTAGTCTCCTGAACTGCGTGAGATAACATTCGTGGAATTGTGATGGTGGTTGCTTTACTGTAAGTATATAACTGGTCTCAGAAATGTTTGATCCCTTAATTGTAAATTTCATGTCACATCAAAAAATAAGACATTTCAGCTTGTCATTATTGCCTGACAGGGAAATTGCTAGTTTTATAAAGGTTTAAAATGAGGTGACTTTGTTCAGATAGAGAGATCAAATTGGTGCCCAAAAGTAAATTTCCATTAAGTCAAGTCTATAAATGCCATGAGGAGATACAGTTGATGAGACTGATAAGCATGGAACATAGATGAAGTTTATGAACCTACACTAATCAGTGAACTGGCTTCAGTGTAGATAAAATGTGTCTGTCCACATTCTCAGTCCTAAAGCCAAGGATGTGTCTATCACTTACACTCAGAGGAGAGACAGTCATTGCACCCTGACCTCTTCACAGTGGGGAACATTCGGTTCTTATGTTTCTGTTAGTTCCTTTTTTTGTTGTTGTTATTGAAGGCTTGAAGCAAGGAATTCTGTGTTCTACTATAGCAGGACACAATCTTCCCAAATGGTAGCGAGGGTGGTTGAATCAAAGTTTGATTAACTTTGGACTATGATATCAATGGAGTGATTTGAATTTAAAACATTGACTGGAGGCTAAGAGCACATGGATTGAAAAGAAAATAAACTCTAGTACGGTGTTTTATTTCACTCACTCCTGTTCAAATCTTTATATCTTCCTACAGAATTTTAAAAACTCTAGCAGCCCAGGAAAATTGATCTCTTTTGGTAAAGAATAGAAAGATTCAACATGGTCCAGTATTGGAAGACACCCTTTGGAGTTACTCAGAGAAAATCATCTAAAAGAAGATGGAGTTTATTTTCATATACTTTTATGTATTTTGAAATTCTATATGTTATTTTTATATAGTGAACAAAATCTTCAATGAATTTTTAAGGTAGTCCCCATTAGCTCTAAGCACAGGGAAAGCCCAAGTGACGTGGACCCAGCAGCAGCATGACAGCTTTCAGGGTTTCTTTCAGCCAGCTTCCAGCTCAGGGTCCCAGCATGTGTGTTGGGCAGAGGTTCAGATGTTCTTACAATGGCTTCACTATCAACCATGGTGAGGCTGATGATATTCTGCCTTACTGCTCTCCCCCAAGTCAATCTCGATTCCCTGCAGGGTCACAATTACATCATGAAACCCAAGTCAGCAGGTTTTGAGGTTGTTCATTAGCAGCTCCTTCTCCATAGCACTTGCACTGAAGGCATTAACAGGATTGAATTGAGTGAAACTTGTGAAAGATGCAAGGGAATCTCAGTATTGTCAACGTGCAGCTATTTGGCAAAGTGTTCAGGAATGCAGAAATCCACACACAATTCTAGTTTCAGCTACAGGAGCATGAGGCTCAAAGCAGCATTGCTCTGTGGTTACAGGACTTGTACTGCTTAGACCCTGAGTGTCTCCCAATGGTCTGTGTGATAATGACTTGGATGCAGGGTGGCATTTAATGAAGACTTGAAAATGTGGGGTCTAGTGGGAGATCAGTCAGTCATGAAAGCTGTGTGCTGGAGGGAAATTGTGGTATTGTTGATCCTTCATCTTTCTCTCTCTCTGTTTTTTTCTGTCCGTGAGGTGAGTGATTTTGCTCTGTTACATGCACTTTCCATGATGTGTCACCTCACCACAGGTGGAACACAATGGAACCACACTGCAGTAAACTGGAACCCACAAACCTGTGAATCAGAATAAACCCACACATTTTATAAGTTTACTGACTCTAGTATTTTTTATCAATTTTTGTAGTCAGGGTTTTCAAGGTAAACAATTTAATACAGGGCACATAATTTACAGAATTTTTTTCATAGTAATCACCCAAAGAGTCAAATATGAAAAGGGCTTGAAATCTGTCCACACACTGAAACCCCAAAATATCCAACTCACGGCCTGGATTCCACAGCAATGTTTTGCATGTGTCCAACTGAAGAACTAGAGCCCATGAGAATCACCCCACGAGTCCAGGTGGACTCCCGGAGTCCATGACAATGTCTTGTGCTAATCTGTTTCAGGAATCCGTGCTGGGAAGGCCCAAAGGCAAGCACTCAACACCAGAAAATTTGTGCCAGTAGGGTGAAAGATCTGTGCCAGTAGATTAAGGATTCTGCACTGGAACCAGGATGCAACACTCAAAGCAAGAACTAGGGCATTCCCAATAAAGCATCACAGTCATCCTCAGGAATAACTAGGTTCCCAGCTCATATGACATTCAGAACAGCTAAGTTCCTAACAGGAAAGAAGCTTGACAAAGTTTCCCTCCAGGAAAACTCATAGCAACAGGAGAACCAACAACACCCACAGAAACCAGCGACACCACGCTTTCCCCTTCAGTTCTCCTTTGTATGCTGGCAACAACCGCCAGGTGGACCATCCACACCCAGCACCATGCTGATTCAGTTCTGCTGGTTGTTGTAAATTGACCACCAATTTTCTATCCACCACATCAATGAAATCTAACTGAAAAATAGGATGTTCCACTTTCACTCTTAACACACAGTAAAACCCTCTCAAATGTTTTAAAAAATTAATAAAACTTCTGACACTTGCTCCAGATACTGTTAGTGTGATAAGTGTGATAATCACACAAAACCAAAGAGAGCAGTTCCCAGTATCTACTGACCATAGCGATTATGCACTAAGTGGGAGATACATGCAAAGTACTACAAGGAATGCAATTAGCACTGCTAAGAAAATGCTAGAGAAAATTTTGGCTTCAAGTGCAGCTGAACAAATACCTAAAAGTCACATCAAATAATGTCCACCTCATTACTCTGTCTTTTTCTACCTATTTAACAGCCACCTTCATGATTAAAAACAGAATGTAAGGAATAGCAACCATGTGCAACTTTCTATTGCAGCTAGTAGGAGGGTAACGGAATCCTCCACCTGAAACATGGATTAAATGTTTAAGTGCTTTGTTTAAATTATTGGTATTAGGTACTTTGTCCAAGTGGTGAGAAAGTGCTGATGACAGACACTGGTACCATAGATGTGGAAACCTTGCTGTGACTGTTACTGACCTTGTGCTTTAGGAGGTTTTGGAAGGTGTTTGTGGGAGGGGTCTGGAAAAGTTTGGAGAAGCAAACCACAGAAACCCTTGAATTGTGTGATCAGAGGTAGATGTGTTAAATTGGTAGACTTCAGGACACAAAAACGACTATGGAAATGCAGACAGTTAAGGCCAGTGCCAGCTGATTTCAGGTGGGAACAAGGACTCCATTGGTCTTTGGACTGGAGGTCATGTGTGCTACACTCTGGGAGAAAATGTTTGTACTTTTGTCTATGGCTCCAGACTTTGCAGGAAACTGAGATTGAGGGAAGTGAAATTATTAATCTGGTGTCTATGGAATACGTACTGCTAGACTCTTTTGGACAGATGTGCAGTGAAAATCAGGAGCAAAAAGCCCTGTTCAAAGCCACGAATTTCATCTCAAAGGCAGCACTTGCCATGTTACAGCAAATAAAAGATCTTATTGTTGAAAATATTGGCATTAAAAAGAAATCAAGGTCTTTGCATGAGGACTATCAGAAAGATGGTTTGAAGCTATCTCAGGAAAAAATCAATTAATTCTAAGCTCAATCATGAAAAACTTTAAAACTTTCCTTCTGGAATAGGACTCCTTTGTCCTTTTCTCTTGAAGGGCTGCCTAGGCAATGTTTTCCAGGATTTGTTTTTACTGTGCTCAGCTACCTAAGAACTCAGAACCCTCCGTAGTCATGATGCAAATGGGTCTGGTTACTGCTTATCTGGTGGCAGACACTGAAGTCATCAGCGTGGTGTTGGTTTTATACACATGCAGAATGTAAGGGTGATCATTAGAGTGGTTTCACCCAGATTTCAAGGGGGGACCTGGGAGGCTATGGAGTGTGCCCTATCAAAGCAGTGGGAGGATCTGTGAATATGAACAAAAAAGTGCAGTGTCACTCCACGATGCTGGAGAACCAGGGATGTGGAACATCTGAGGAAAGGCAGGGAGGAGAGACCCTCAGAGAGAGGCCTTGAGGTCTGCAACTGGAAACACTGTAGGGAGTGGGCTGCCATGTACCTTGAAGCACAAGGCGCACAATGTGTGCTGGTTAATGGACACAGAATTACAGGATTTAATGATTGCCCATTGGACTTTGTTCAGTACAAAGTCTTTTTTGCCCTGTTTAACAAGTGCAATTGTGTTGGAAGTACTGAAGTAATTTTGTTGTTGTTGTTGTTGTTGTTTTTTAATTTTAGAGGGCCTCAAGCTAAAAGCTTTCCTGGACTCTGAGAAGACACTTTTGGACTTTTAGCACAGTTGAAACTGTTGACTCATAAAAATGGACTAAATGCATGTTGCATAATGAGCTGGACAGGAATCTATTGGCTGCCCAGGATGTAATGTAACTTTTGATAAAAATGTTCCCCAACAGTATTGTATGTGGAGTTGGTTTTATACACATGCTATGAAGGGGTGGGGCCTGGCTGGAGGTGGATCACTGGAGATGTGATCTGGGGAATTGTATGCCTGTGTGTGAATCCTCTGTCCTCTCAATGCTTCCTAGTCCATTCCTGGCCTTTGGTATCTTGTTCCAGACATTAGACAGTCAAAGGTCCATGACTTGACTCCATGTCAGGGACTTAAACAAAATTTCTCACTTTACTAGACAGATCTTATTGTGCACAGCTCACTCTGTGCATATCTGTCCTGTAAATACTTTCTCTGTGTTTATATTTCAGGAATAACATACGATAGAGGAGATTTTGCTATTTCTAGATTATGTCTCTGAGTCTCTCATAAGTGCAGTTTGCACTGTGGCTGTGCAGTCTGCTGGAAAGTGGACTGTAGGAAGTGGTGTGGACAGGTCAGTGCCTTCGGTAGTTTGGGCTGACTTTCCTCTTTCCCTGTTCTCACAGGTAAGTCTCCAGCAATAGCTGCAGAGTGTGTTGGGAGAGAACCATCCTGAGAAGAAAGGATGGCGCAGCTGGGTGAAAGAACACGATCGCTGCTCAAGTCCTCACAGGGGAAGGATGTGCTCCAACACTTCAGCCCCAAGAGTCACACTTCCCATAATATAAAACCCAAGATGGGCTGATCTTCCAAACACTTTCAGGTGGTGTGAAAGCGGAACAACCTGGGTGAGACTCCCTCTTTCTGGGTGTCTTTTCTGAACTCCAGCAACTGCCTCACGTTGCATCCTAGGCTTCTCTTGCACTTTTGGAGTAATTATATTTAATAAACCCACCTCGTGTGATTTGCATGTGTGTATATGTGCAGATTGTGAAAGCAAAACGTGTATTTACATTGAGTTATGGAGCTACATCATGGAAAAATCTTGTGGCCTGCTTATAAAAGGACCAGAAATCAACACTTTTATTTGGTTAATGTTTAGGAAAATTTGCAAATGAAACATATTTTTGCATCACTTACTCTTTAAAAACAGATATATCCAATCTGAATACATAAAATACTCACAGAGAAAAGGTCGTGTAATTGTTAACATACAATTTGAAATCCTAATTCACACCCCTACATATTATGTCAGTTCATGCAATATATATATACATATGATTAAATCAATGACAGAAAGAACAATGTATTTCTCACAGTCTCTGAGGTAGTTATTTAATAAAAATATATTTCAAGAAACAAATCACCACACACTTAAGTATCTAAACTTTTTCATTGTAGCTCAGGTGAATCAGTTTCTCAAATAACATTTTAATCCTCCCAAGTTCCACTGTCACTAACAGAGCTAAGGTACCACAGCGCCTCCTGGCGGTGAGAGGCCAAATATCTTCGGTTTGTAAATGAATGGTCAGTTGCTTGATTTGGTCCCACCATTTGGTGATGTTCACCTTGAACCTCACATGGAGGTTGTGCCTGCGAGAATTCAGTGCTGCACAATTTGTTTTCCCTTCAATAATTAGTAAGGGTTTATGAAGGAGTAGTGAGATATTTTAAGAATAGTCCATTCCTGGTTAAAATATCAGTTTGAATTCTTGGAGTCACATTTTCTTCAGTGGGTCGTCGTATACAACCATTAACTGTTTTAATACTCACTTACTCCCGATGTGGGCAATCAGTGCCCAGTTAAAGTTGACTTTTTTTTTTTTTTTTTTTTTTTTTTTTTTTTTTTTTTTTTTTTTACACAGGGATCAAACTCACAATGCCACTGAGCTAAATCCCTGGCCCTAGTTTTTGAGGCAGGTCTCACTATGTAGTACTATGTAGTTCAGGTTGGCCTTGAACTCATTTTGTAGACCAGGCTGGTCTGGAACTCACAATGATCAGCCTGCCTCAGCCTCCAGAGTGCTGGGATTACAGGCGAGCGCCACAAAGCCTGACTTTCTCTCATTTTTTAAATTACTCTACAAATGCTTCCTCCATGTTCATCTTCTATCTTCCCTATCCCAGATATAGAAATATATATTTCTCTAAGGATAAGTTGTTCTTTTTTTGAACAATGGTATTTAGAAATTATGGGTGCTTGGTGGGACACTGAGTATAATTTCTTCAAAATTAGAAAAAATTAGCTCTTAATCTCTCTGTGGGTAAAATTAGCAGTTTTTTCCCTTCTTTCTCTGTGTCTTTCTATCTCTTTTACTACAGAGATACATATCACCTTTCTGTTTATGAAAGAAAAAACTTATACACTCTCTTTGATTCCATTCCATCACCACAGAATTTATTTAAATATTCTTCATTGAATTCACTCACTTCTTTCAATAGCAATGAAGTTCTTGGTTCTGATCATCATTCATGAATTTAAATATTTGATCAGCTTTCCTGTTCAAAACCTGTCTCTAGTCCTCTTCCTCACTCACAGCCCCCTTCCAGAAACACCCACACACTCACAGCCACACTCAGAAAGCTCTTCTAGAACCACAGTCATCTCTGTGCCCTGCATGGGTTTCTTCCTGCTCAATCCTGGTGTGAGCCCTATGGATGTAATCCTTTCTGGCCTGAAGGCTTTCCTCATTCTCTCCTTCTTGGATATCTGAGCTGAGTTCATGGGATCAGCTCTCTCAAGTGAAGACTGCATCCCGGTTTCACTCCAGCTCTCCACGGATGGCTTTCACATCCACTCTCCTACCTGTTACTCAGCACCCTGCTTGAGCTCCATTGTCCTCAATCCAACCATTGAGAACTGCATTGTCCTTGGAACTAGAGGACATTTGGTGATGTTAGAATATGGCAGCTTAGAGAAAACCAGATGCAAGTGTAAGAATGAACACTTGGTAGAGAGAGGATACAGAGTGGGAGCAATAACCTGAGCGATTCAGAAAACATCAGTAATAAATGTGCATACTCACTAACTCAGCTATGAAGACTGTACTCCTGAGATCAGAAGGGAAAAAATATCTCCTACCTTGACTGACCTTATTGAAAAGTGTGAGAGAGAGCTTTCATAAATACAAGAAGACAGATCACTCATATAGAGATTCCATGTTAGTGATAACAAATTCCAAACTTTCTTATAAAGTGGGACTGCACATTATCTAGATTTTAATCTTGTTTTAGTTTTACACTAAAAACCTAGAGAATCAGAACTCACTCTGGCCTCAATAATATCCTTTTGTGTTGGGTACTTTTAAATTTTTTTTAGTTCCTGGTACTGGGTGAACTGGTCAACCCCTGCTGAGATGGAAAAGAGTTTAGAAAAGAATATAATGACCCAGGAAGAGCTTTTAAAAATAAGCACTGTACTTTTGGGGCACTGAAACCATACACTCCTTTGGTCAAAGAATAAAGCACATTCTCTGCATGGAAATCCATGCAACCTTGATGACTGCCCAAATTCCAAGGGACAAGAACCCTTCTTGAGTGATTATAATAATCCAGGTTTACTTTGTGGCTGTCCTGCTCACCCTTTGGGAATTTGCATGCACCCAGAGAACAAACTGAGGACAACTTCATCATCTGGTCATAACTTGAGTAGGAGTCAGTCCTACTCAGGACACAGCATGGCCATGGGGGCTCTGGTTCAACTACAGGGGCTCCTGCTACTCTGGCTCCTAGGTAAAATGAGAAAACCAGATACAAGTATAAAAATGAATGCTTGGTATACAGAGGATGAGCAGCAAGAGCAATAACTTGAACCATGCAGGAAACATTACAAGTAGATGTGCATACTCACTAGCTCAGTCACAAGACTGTACTCTTGAGATCAGAACACAAAAAATCTACCTTGGCTGACCTTATTGAAAATAGTGGGAGAGAGCCATTCATAAACAGAAGAAGACAGATTGCTTAGCTAGAGAAGCCGCATTAGTGGTGACAAATTCCAACCATTCTTAAAAATTGGGACTGAACATTATCTATATTTTAATCGTATTTTCACTTCTGCACTAAAAGCCTAGAGAGTCAACATAGAGGAAGTCACTTTGGCCTCAATAATATCCTCTTGTGCCATATGCTTGTAAAGTTTTTTCATTTCCTGGTACTGGGTGACACTGGTCAGCCCCTGTTGAGATGAAAAGAGTTTAGAAAAGAATATAATAACCCAGGAAGAGCGCACTGAAATTATATACTCGTCTGACCCACAGAATGAAGTACATGCACTGCAGGGAAATCTATGTAGCCCTGCAGACTGCACAGATTCCGAGGAACAGAAACCTTGTTGGGTGATTGTGAGAATCCAGCCTTACCTGGTACCCTGTCTTGCTCAGTCTCTAAGAATTTTCATGTGCCCAGAGAGCACATTGAGGACGACTTCATAGTCTGCTCTTACCTCATGCAGGAGTCAGTCCCAGTCAGCACACAGCCATAGTGGTGCTGGCTCAGCTACAGGGGCTCCTGCTGCTCTGGCTCCTAGATAACAGGGAAAGCACCGGGAATTTACTCAACCCAATGTGTTAAACGCTGCTTAGCCCTTCAGGAAACTCTTCTTTCATCGTAATAAATACGTCTGCATTTGTTCTTCTATTTCCCAGGCCAAGAGCCAGAAGTGGCATCCAGATGTCCCAGTCTCCCTTCTCCAGGTCTGCTTCACAGGGGGACAAAATCATCCTCACTTTCCCGGCAGTCAGAACACTTGCAGCAGCTTAGCTTGGCATCAGATGAAACCAGGGAAAGCTCCCAAACTCCTGATCTCTTATTTATCCATTTTGCAATCTGAGGTCCCATTGAGGTTTAGTGGCCATGGGCCTGGGACAGACTTTGCTTTCTCCATCAGCAGCCTGGAACTGAACCTGCTGCAGTTTATTACTGCTCACAGTTACAGTTTCCCTCTCATAGTGTTGCAAATTATAATGTTAACCAGAGGAGAACAGAATTGTGAGGCCAACCTCTCCCAAATGTTCTTCCTGTGCCTGTACCTGCTGTGCATGTTTTTCACGTGTAGCCAAGCTTTGAAGATCATAGAAAAGTCCTTCTAGAAGTCGGCAGAGAGGATCCTTGGCACCATAACTCTGTCCTTCTCCTTAGCCCTGGCAGGGAAAACATGACAGTGCTGCTGCTGCTGATTTTAATAACAATGAGGCTCTTATTCCTGAGACATCTGGGTGGTGGCGTCAGTTAGAATCATGGAACGGTGGCCATTGGAGTCTATGAAACAGAGACCATTATAGATAATCAAATCAGGTATTCATTTTATTACAGGGAATTCAAGGGTGAACTTTACCAATTCAATAGCTTAGAGAATTTGGCACTCCAGAGAGTTATTACTAGAATTCAGGATTCCCCATTGCTCCTGTATCCTTATGCATAGGTTTCACACACTGGGGTCCTCAGACTTGTCCATGAAGCCTAGGGTTGGGTGCTGATGCCACCTGCTCAGCCTAATCCTTTGATACTCTCTCTAGTCCTTATCCCTCTGTGTACACCTGCCTCTAGCTGCTTGGGGATGTCAGATCCTCTTTTCTGTCTTCCAAATCTCATAGGAATTTCCATAATTGAGCAATACTTCTGGAAACGTGGAAGAGAAATGCATTCTGAAAAAAGTGCTCCCCTAAGTGATGGTGATGATGGAGAGCTGATGAGAGAGAGCCCACTATGGTTCTTATTGATTGAACTCTCAGAATACTGTTAGAAAGTAAAGGGCCCATAATATAAGTTAGTGCTCTTTCTAGCATTATCAGGAAGTCCAGAATCATAGCACAAACATTCATCGTACTAAAAACAATAGAATTATGGATACATATGTAGCAGACTATTAATGAAAATGAATATATTTGTTCAATAAATTTGATAAAACCTTCCTTTTCCTTAATATGCAAACGTTTTGCTGTTCAAAATGTGTCCAGAAGGCAGCAATAGAATCTATATCACAGGTAGCATTAGAAATAAAAAGCAACCACCTGTGTTAGAAAACTTTGAATGCAGAGCTGCATTTTAACCAGATATCACAGGATCTATACGTATAAAATTAGAAAGCTCTGCTAAATAGGAAGTTTATTTAAAATGACCATAAAATTTATATTCTAGGAATTTCTTTCATCTTTGGAGCAAAATATAAAAATATCTTTCTGGCAAAATCTTCACACAAAATCAATTCTCTTCCAAAAAGTTGAAGAAAATTTCAAAATGTCTCACAAATTTAACTGAGAATGATGCAAGTGAAAAGATGGTCTTTGTCATCCTTTGCATAGTTTAGTTCTCTCACTCACCCCTTCACCAAACATACTGTCCATGGTGAAGGAACAGATTAAATGGGAGACTGAGGCAGATCCTCTTAGAGCCAGAGTCCACTTGTGCCCTCCCTGAGGTCTGAGGGCCATGGGCACCGAGAAAGATCAAGAGCTACAGAGCCTGTGGTTGTTCTCTGGAAGGCAGCTTCTGCCCAGATGGCTGGGAGACCCCTTTGACTGTGTCCTTGGCAGCTTCTGAATGGGAAATGTGACAGTAAATGTGTTTAAATGACCATCTAAGACCCTTCTGTGTGAGCCTTTCTTCTGGCACAGAGTTGGCACCAAATATTTTTAAGAAGTGAAGTAAGTGTTCTGTGACCGTGGTGCAGCCTTCCAAGACATGGAGGGATTTGGAAGAGGTTGAGGAGTAGGGGAAGTACAAAAGATTTAAGATGTGTTATGTGCTGTACTAACTCCTGATGATGAACGTAATTACTATGTAGCATGAAGAGGTACTACTAAAAACAAAATTTTAAAAATAAAAATGCAATATTAAATAATTAACTATCTTTAAAAACATAGAAAAAAGAAAGACAAGAGAGCCCATGATACTGGGATGATTGTTTGCACAAAGGTGACACTCTGATATATTCATAGACCAAGGTTTCCAGGGGACCAAGCCCATACAGACTGTGAATGATGTTGTTACAGGCAGTTAATTTAGTAGAAAATGTTATAGGCAGTCAAATAGCGCTGGGCCCTAAAAGGAACCAGTGCCAAAGAACAGACATCTTGTATCATTTGCCGAGACAGACATCTCTGGATGTGGGCCAGATCTCAACACAAAAGGCAAAACAGATGCAACCACACCCTAAGTATAAACGATTGATAGTCTAAATAGGTATCGATCACCTTGAAGAAGACAGATGGAGACATTAACCAAACCTCTTACCAGCAAAGACCCTAATCTGTACTAATGCCCTCTTGCTATGTGACTGGCTTCCCCATTTGATCCCAGTTTAAACAATTTTACCTGAGCAATTACACAGGTAACCTTATTGGTTGACCATAGTCCTGCCCCACCTCATGCCCACTTGACTTGCAGTTCCTATTTTCCCCACCGTGAACCCACCTCACCTGGTAGATTTGCTCTATAAAAATCCCTGGGAAAGGCGGGATCCTTGGCAATCCACTCGGGAAGCCTGCTGTGTCTCTCTCAGACAGAAACTTTCTTTCTCTCATTAAATATATTCTGCTCTTAATCTCCATTGTTGCTAAGATTCATTCTTTGATTTTAGAGAACACGAACCGATACTGGACGTCTAGCAGGTTGGGAGAGTCTTTCGCCTATATTAATATTTTGTAGAAGACATTCCGTTGTAGACATTCAGTAAGAAGAATTAGATGAGGAAAGTGTGCTGGAGTAACAGAAGGGGACCTAAATGCAACCCCAGTGTTCTGATAAGACAGAACTACAGGGAGAGTGAACACACAAGGAAGACAGGAAAGACTGGAAACACAGAAAGAAGCCTGGAGGGATAGGTACAGCCAAAGAGAGCTGCAACCTGAGAGACTGGGAGAGGGAGACAGCACAATCCACCCTGTGATCTCTGCAGGATGCCCCACTTCCAACACCTGGATGATGGCTCAGTGAAGCTTGTTCAGAACACTGGACACCTGAGTCTGAGAAAACAGTTTACTTTTTAAAGGAATGAGTTTGATATTTTCTTATAGTAGCCAATAGTAACTAACATAAAGGGGACCCAGAGAAAATCCACACTAAGGACGCTATGAGTGTTCACAGTTTTGTGTTCTGCTTTCTAATGTTCCACAGAAAGGGCTTGTGGGATTTAGTACACACAAAAACACACAGAAATCAGTATAACTTATACTGAGTCACAAGACACTAAAAGAAACAGTCCTCATTTTTCAAAAATAAAATGATATGTGATTAATAGCACCTTTCAAAGATGGGTAAAGTCTCAGGGAGCAACTCCTGGGGAAAGAGCAGGTAGATCTTTTGGGGTTGAGATTTTCTGACAGACATTTCAAGTAATTGCCTGTACCAGCTTTTTATTCAGAGAAAATACCTTTCATGTTGTCCAGTCGAACTTTCCTTGGTAGCCTGGTCAAATTAACCTCATCACACAATTACTTAGGTAATGTTCTAGTCAATGAATATATATCACTTCAGAAAAGAAGAATGAACACATCCATCTCCTGTAACAACTTCTAATTTTTGCAAAATGTTGTAGTATCACATGGGTGTGTAAGCCAGGGAGCACCTGCACCCTGCTGATTTGCATATCACTGGCTTAGAAACCACAAAATGTTCAGAGTTCTTTTTAAGGGAGGATTTTAAGAGATCTGTTTAGCCTGAGGCAGAGCTCAGAAAACACAATGGATTTTCAGGCTCAAATACTTGCTTGCCTACTGCTCAGTGTCACAGGTAAGAAAAAAAGGAAACTCAACACCGAGCATCCTTTTTGATACAGAAACTGAGATTGAGGCAGGTTTTTGGCTACTGTTTCTGTGCATTGTGTGATATGACATTCCTGTGTCTCCATCTGTAATAACTTCTATCATCTCTTTTCAACTCTTCTCATGACCATAGTGTCCAGTGGACAAATTGTGCTCACCCGGTCTCCAGCATCCCTGGCTGCTTCCCCAGGGCAGACGGTCACCATCACCTGCACAGTCAGCTCCAGTGTAAACACTGACAGATTGCACTGGTACCAATAGAAGCCAGGAGCCTCTCCAAAGCCGCTGGTTTATAAAACATCAAACCTGGCCTCGGGAGTCCCAGCTCACTTCAGTGGAAGTGGGTCTGGGACTTCTTACTCTCTCACAATTAGCAACGTGAAAGCTGAGGATTTTGCAACCTATTACTGTCAGCAGTGGCAGAACAATCCACTCGCGCAGTGCTACAGACTGCAACAAAAACCCCATCAGCTCCTCACAGCCCAGCTGCTTCTTCCTCAGAGACTAGGATATGATTAGCAGTTTTACAAGAGACAGAAACTCCCAAATCTTCTTTATTGGAGCAAAGGATGTTTGGCTTCCTAAAAGAGGCCTGGAGTAATACAGATGGGAAAGATGGGATGAGGTAAACAAGGAGCCTGCTTTCTGTGTCAGCCTGTGCAGAGAAACCTTGCAGGGCTGTGATGCAGATCTCCTGAGTGGGACATTGATTCTGAGGCTAAGATACTGGACTGTGGAACAAATGCCCAGGGGCCTGAGGAAACCCCGCTTCCAGGACTCTTTCCTGTCTCATGAGGGGCAATTATAGAAAACTAACAGTCCTGTCCCAGAACTGAGTGAATCTTCAGAGATGGTGACCATGTTCCCCAGGTGAAGAACTGCAAAGTTTATGCCAATATCAGTCCTTCTTTTGAGAATGCTGAAATTATTTTTATTGCGTTTCTTGCTCACTATGTATCACAGTGGAGTTAGGTGGGTACAACAAATATGACAAGGTGCACAGAATCCAAGTTATGACAAACTTCTCTCATTTTGGTCCTTTCTTGTAGTTTCTAACTGTTCTTTGGAGTGGCTGACACCCAGAATAAATCTGTGGACAGCATGACACCTTCATCCTAGGGGACATTAGCACTTGCTTTCTGTGGAACCCAGATTTACAGAAAGCAAAATTAAGAGACTTGAAGGTTCCCATATAGTGCCCCAGTCTGTGGATACAGGGAGGTGTAGAGATGGGAAAATAAAAGCATCAGTGGTACCTGTGCTGTGGTCTTTGGATTGAGCCTCTGTGGCAATTCTCCACTGAGGCAGGTGATTTTTTTAGGGCGTGGCAAGGAGGTTGAACAATAGGGTATAACCCATCAAGCATGAAGAATCATTAAATCACAGCCAGCATCTGATATCACAAGAGGATGCAAAAGATAGGGACCACTAACTTCAGGGGACTGCTGCCCTCTTGCTCTTGTAGTGGCCTGTCTGGGATGCAGTGCATATTTTCATATTATTTTTTACTTCTTTTAGTGTTTCACGTTTTCTTCACTTCTTTTTAATCTTCTTTCTTTACTTTAAATAAACATTGCATTTTCAGGTTCATCAATTGTCCCATCTGATTCTTTGAATAGTACAGTGAGACACTGGGACCACCGGACACTCCAGCAACCAGTGTGTGCTCTGCCGTGGCCTGGGGCCCCGGTGAGTGTTCTGGGGAGTTTCTGAGATCTGGACTGGGTCTTCTGTACTGCTGACACAGGGAGACTGGATCAATTGAATCCTAGCACTGAAGCCTGTCTCTCAGAGTCCTGCTGTGGAATAAGGATATCAAGCAACTAAGATGCTCTTTACCTGCTAATGGTGAAACAGAGCAGATCATCTAAGCAATTCACCACTCCCTATGGGAGCTGACTGTATAGTGTTCTGCTAAAGAGACATAGATCTTTCTTTAGTATATTTTATTTATTTATTTATTTATTTATTTATTTATTCAGTGTGTGTGTGTGTGTGTGTGTGTGTGTGTGAGTCTGTGTTACTGGGGATATTTTCAGACAGGTTCAGACTACATCACTAAATTGCCCGGGCTGTGATTCTCCTGCCTCAGTCTCCTAAGGTGCTGGGATTGCAGCTCTGTGTCCTCACACTCAGGTAGACCTTGATTACTCAGTTGGGCCAAAAAGTTTCTCAGTGGTTTCCAAATGAGAAGCAGAACAGGTGTCTTCAAACAATTTACAGAGGTCAATGAAACATGTCCATGATTTCGATACACCAGCATAAGTTGTGATATATTTATGAAAACTAAGAAAGTCTACAAAGTTTTAAAATATGTAAATTTATTTGCTTTTTTTGCCATGGCTTCCATTTCTGATGTAGGGTATATCATTTGCTGTTAAAAAGAGGAAGAGAGAGTAAACTACAGACTGTTTTGAAATAGAAATCATTGTAACATGCAGTTCAAAGAGACGAAGATAACTGAAGAGATCTTTTATGGATAAACTATTTGGGAGGATGAAATCGGCTTTCTTTCTACAGGAAGTTCAGTGCACCTGTATTATATATATCTTCCAGTAAGCATTACATGAATTTTAGAAAAAGAAAAAGAACTACAGGAGAGGCTGTGTTTATGTTCCAATAAAAAAAAACCTTGCGTAAAATATCACACTCTATTCTCTGGCTCATTTCTTCAAAATACGCATGAAAGCACAAGATTGCTTTTCACACCTTCTGTGATCACATCCCCTAAGATATATTTCTAGTTAAACATGGTCTCTTATCATGGTGATTTTTCTAATTAGCACGCTAAGATAACCCCAGTTTTCCATGACCATCTTCACTCTGAGTAGCTGCCATAGTGTGGAAGGGCCAACCCCTGCCAGCTTCTCTGGTTAGGTTGGAATGCTGTGGTGTACTATTTTGTTGTGTGTTCTAAGAAAGCAACACAAGTGTATTTAACCCTATCTAAAATAACTGGTGGGAAACAATCAAAGCAGAAGGATCCTACCTAAAGATCCACTAAGGTAAAATGTATGGTGAGTGGGCATATTTGCAACACATAGGATCTGTAAAGGTCTTCTTGCAAACCATTTATAAAAAAGTATAAATCAGTAAGAAAAAAATAACTGATCAGAAACTTTTCACAAAGATGATCAGTAAACATGCAAAAAGGTAATCAACCTAAAAGGCACCAATTTACATTCCATTAATCATGTAGAAGTGCCCTTATCTTCACCAGCATTTGATATTTTTGGGAAACTTGACAATAACCATTGCGCCTGGGATGAATTTGTATGCCAATACAGTTTTGATTTGGATTTCTGTGATGGATAAAAATATTGAACATTTTTCTCTTAAACTTACTGACCTTCTTTTACTTATTCTTCGTATAATTATGTCTCCCTTTCCCCATTTCGTGATTGTATTCTTTGGTGAGGGGGCTGGTGTTACATGTTGGAGTTCTTTTTATATTCTTAATACTCTTCCTCTGTTGAAAGATTAGCTAGCAGAGCTTTGTTCGCGTTCTGTATACTGCCTCTTTACTCTTTACTCTTTCTGGTACTGTGCAGAAGCATTTAAATTTGATGTAATTTCGTAAGTGGATTCTTGCTATTATTTCCTGTGCTACCAGAAATCATTCTAGAGATCACTGCATGTGCCTGTTACTTTATGTTTTTCCTCTGTTTTTTTTCTATTAATCTGATCTTGGGAAGCAAGTTTCTAATAATTATTATTATTTTTTGCTTCTATTATTCACTGTAGCTTTTGTCAGTGACAGGGCCTCCCATGAGATTTGGAATTCAGACAATGATGACACAATATGTTTTGGCACTCAGGTGGACACATGGGCAGAAGGGAATGGAGAATCAACAAGTGAACTCTGCAGTCAGCTGACTGTATCCACACACTATGCCTAGCATTTCTGATGTGGACTGTGGACCACATGATTAGGTAGCCTGTACGTTTAGTGGCAGACGATTCTGGACTCTGGAAAAGGAAGAGTCAATCCCTCGACTAAATCATTAATTTTCTAGCAATGGATCCCAGAGCCTTTAAAAGTTATGTCTTAGATTCTTTCCCAAAGAAGATAACTTTTGTTTGTATATCTGCCATGACATTTCTTTTGCTCTTTCTATTCCAAATGACACCATAACCCCAAGTATTCAGCTGTAAAAATTTGTGTTTTGTATATACCAGAGAGGTTTGTCAGGTCTCTGATGCTGGGAATGAGAAGGAAGAGACAAAATTGTGGTGCAAGTGAGCTCATGTTCTCTTCTACCGAGACCTCCCAGTACCTTCAAAGCTGGATGCATCTGAGCAAAACTCCCAGCAATTTGAGACAATGCAAAGACCAGGTGGTGAAGGCCAGGCTCACACTTCTGCTTCTTTGGGGGTTTATGTCATGGCTTGTATCACTGTGGGAGGGTAACTATCATACTGTTGACAGTAATAAGTTGCAACATCTTCAGGCTGCAGGCTGCTGATAGTGAGAGTATATTCTGTCCCAGATCCACTGCCACTGAACCGAGAGGGAACTCCGGATTCCAAATTGTTTGCTTTGTAGATCAGCAGTTTAGGAGCTTTCCCTGGTTTCTGTTGATGCCAAGCTAACCAGTTGTTTATGCCCGGACTTGTCCTGCAAGTGATGGTGACTCTGTCTCCTACAGATGCAGATATGGAGGAGGGAGACTGGGTCATCTGGATGTCACATCTGGTACCTAACATTGGAAACAGAAAAAGAAAACATTCACACAATTACACACAATAATGGAACATTTCTGAAGAATCAGACAGCACTGGCTCTGTTAGGCCGAGAAAATTTCCGTTGTTCTCCTTCCATACCTGGGATCCAGAGCAGCAGGAGCCCCAGAAGCTGACTGGAGACCCTCATGTCTGTGCTGGGTCCTGACAGGGAAAGACTCCTGCACAGGGTGTGACTGGTCTATTAAGTAGTCCCCCAGGGCAGTGGGCTGTGCTCTGGGCACATGCAAATCAGCAGGACTGGGCACAGCTGCAGGACAGGCTCATCTCAGTAACTCAGCACAGTCCCAGTGCCCACAGCACCAGTGTTGCCAGATCAATTAAACACAACAAATTTCCTGATGGAGAGCAGCTTTCTCCCTGGAGCATATTCCATTGCAAAAAACATTGGGGGAAAATTTTCAGAATTTTCAAATGGATCTGGGCCTGCATTTGTAATATGTTTTGCACTTAGGATTCTATAAAGGGATACTTGAAATTGCAAAGAATACATGTCACAGTAAACTTTACAGTGTGATGTTACCAGGTCTTTAACTTATTCTCTAAGTTTTCAGATCCCCAAAGAAGCAGCAAAAGGAGGAATGTGGTGCTTGGACAAGGGAAGGAAAATGCCGGTCTTAGCAGAAGAGTCTAGGTGTCGTTTGTGTCCATGGTGGGTCATCTATCTGCCTTCTGTCTTATAGATAAATGCTACTCCATGACTTTAAATATTTTTTACAGAGGATGAGAAGGTGTGGAGCAATCTTCAAAGAATTGTCTGTGCTCTTGTATACGTAGTGGTGTCAACTAAGATTTCAAGTTTTATGTTCGCATTCACATGCAGACTATATAAAAGTATCTTATGTATTCAAGTTGGTTATAGCTGCCTTTAAAGAATACAATTTAGTAAAAATATGTTATGTTTGCAAATTTTCCTGAATGTTAAGAACAACAACAAGAAAAATAAGTGTTGTATTGATTTCTGGGCCTTTCATAAGCATGCGACAATGTGACTTTCCACTATGTCTTTTCACATGCTTGGAGCCCGGGAAGCAAAAGACTCACAGGTGGCAGGACTTGGTAGCTGAATGACAAAGTTTGGGTGAAGACAGCAAAAAGGTACAAGCAAGAATCTTGGAAACTCTGGAAACACGTAGCATATTATATGGAGTGACACGCAGGGCAAAAGAAAAAGCTGAGCTTACAGGTGTGGAAGACCAAATCCCTGATGTCAGCAGGACTAGAAGGAAGTCATGGGACAGAGCTTTCAAAGGTGAGGGTCACAGAAAGCTTGGCTGGAGATGACAGTTAGCATGGAACTTAAAAACCCTGACCACGGCACTAGGGCTACTTTCAATTGATGTATGAAATACTATTTCACATGTTTACTTCTCTAATTTAGAATATTGGTCTTTTCTGTTGCCAAGAGCTTTAAAGACTGAAGCAGAGAGATAGACTTTCTGTATTAAATAATATGCAAATGTATCAGAATGAAGCAGTCAGCAAACTTTTTTGTGGTTTCTAATGATGTGATATATTTATCACATTCTCTCTTTGTTGCAAAGATAGCAATAAGAGCATGTCATGAGCCATGACATTGAATAGACCCCTCAGAATTATGGGAAAGCAGACTGATGCTCTGTTTTGCCCATTAGAAGAAATGACAGTTGCTACAGTCAAATAGGTGCTCTCCTCATCTAATTAGGGAACCTGGGTACTTTGCACATGTGTGGAGATATAAGCCCTGAGCTGTGTCCAGTCTTGTCCATTCTCTGAGGAGTTTCAGATAAAACAACATAGCCCACTCTTGAATCGCTCTCTGTCTCTGTCTCTCTCTCCCTGTCTCTCTCTCTCTCTCTCTCTCCCTCTCTCTTTCCCTCTCTCAGTTGATAAGAGGTAAACCAACAACATTATCAGTGCCAAGCTCACCAAGGGTATTTTCTATATTCAACCAGAATAGCATACCTCACAGACCATTCATTTAATTATAGAGTCAGGCAAACAATACCATTCCTTCTGGGCCTCTTCTTCACTCCCTGAGACTCCTCCCCTGGAACACTACTCTTAATCAGTGGGACAATGGGTGTTCATGTCCATTTAGTGTCTGCTCATCCTCCCATGGAGACAGAGTCTGAGGGAGCAGAACAAGTTAGTGCAATTGATGACTCACATTTCCTCAAATCATAAACTCATATATAATCTCACTCAGGACCAGTTACTCCTTGGCCGATATTTGGACCTAGGGCACTCCATTTCAATTTCCTATGTTTCTGAATCTTGAAGCCACTGAACACACAAATCTGTGACCATCATTTCTCCTCTGTTTTCATAAGTGACAAAAAGTAGCCTGATCAGAGCAGGACACTTTTTAATATGTTTAATATTTACATCTAATGAAGATCACTTTTTTGCTTTTGACTCCTCCATTTTGTCTTAAAGCAGGAAGTTTTCCTGGGCAAAGGGTTAAATTAGTCATTTTTATTTTGTCCCTCAGATCTCTAGAGACTGTAACTTAGAGCTCTTAACTATTTTTTCTGTACTCGTTAACACACACACTTTATATTTTAAAGATATTGCATAGCATTTATCTATATGACAGAAGGCACATGACCAACCATAGACACAAATCACAAGAAGACAATTCTGAAAAGACCAGCACTCCCAATTGAGATTAAACACCTGGTAACCTTACACTGTAAGAGTTACTGTGACATATCTTGTTTCTGAACGCAAGTATTCATCTACAGAACTCTGCCTGAAAAACATTACAAATGTAGACCAGATTCATTTTAAGTTCAAAAAAATTTCTAGAATATTTTTGCAACAAAATATCCTCCAGAGAGAAACCTGCTCTCTATAGGGAAATATGTCATCTTTAAATGCTCTGACAACACTGGAGTGTGGACCCTGGGGCTGGGCTGAAACACTAGGATGAGCCTGTCCTGCAGCTGTGCCCAAAGTGCTGATTTGCATGTGCCCAGAGCACAGCCCACTGCCCCAAAGACTACTTAACCGACCAGTCACACTCTGTGCTGGAGTCTCTCCCAATCAGGACACAGCACAGATATGAAGATCTCCACCCAGCTTCTGGGGCTCTTGCTGCTCTTGATAACAGGTATGGAAGGAGAAAAATGGAAATTTCCTCAGCCTAAGATAACTAGTGCTGCTTGATTGATAAGAAATGTTTTTATCATGCATAATTATGTGAATGTTTGTTTATTTGTTTCCAATGTTAGGTACCAGCTGTGACATCCAGATGACCCAGTCTTCCTCCTCCGTATCTCAGTAGAGAAGAGGGTCACCATCAGTTCCTGGGCAAGTCAGGCCATAAACAAGTGGTTAGCTTTGTATTAACAGAAGCTAGAGAAAGCTCCTAAACTTCTAATCTACTCCACAAGCAATTCAGCATTTGGTGTCCCATCAGGTTCAGTAGCAGTGGATCTGGGACAGATTACACTCTTATCATAAGCAGCCTGGAGGATGAAGATGTTGCAAATTATTACTGTCAGCAACACGATAGTTCCCCTCCCACAGTGATATAAGCCGTTACATAAACCCCCAAAAAGCAGAAGTGTGAGGCTGGCTTTCACCATGTGGTCTGTATTGAATTCATTTAGGACATCAACCCAGGCATGGCAATGCAACAAGAGACAATCATGAAGAGGAATTCCAAAACTGATTAAAAATTTGCAAGAACTATGTGGCAGGTGTTTTCTAAGCATATGGGATGTATTTAGTGTGAGATTAAATTAAACATACAGTATATTTTTTATCACATTTTGAACACATTTAAGAATAAACTATATAACCAATCTGGCTCACTTTAAATTCTCTAACACATTTGGGACTGTTTTAGAAGTCTACATAGCCAACAATGCTTATTTCAGTGCTTAATATTCTTACATTGTAACACTGTGATTAAACTATGGTTCTTGTTTCTTTCTCAACTAAGATGTAATAGAAAAAGCAAAATAAATGATATGCAATAGGATATGAGGAGATAGATCTTTTACAGATGGGAAAGGGACCAAGAGATGGGGAGAAAGGGAGGAAAAGCAAATGAAGCATTAAAGAGGAATTGAGAGGACCTATGTGTATGTGCACCAGTCCTCCTTGAGGAATCATATAATTATGTCCTGCAAAAATATATAAATAAAAATTTAAAAAAGAAGAAAAAATGAGTGTGATTTCCTTTCAATGCTGCAAGCCAAAGTATTGTTTTACCAGTTTAAACAGACAAAAAATTAGTTTTCAATCAGGGTTTATAATCTATCGCTTATATACAAGAGGAAAACCAAGAAAGCAACAAAAACAACAAAAAGGAACACATGCCTAATACTAGCTCACACTGTCCATGTTCCCTAGAGGTCTGGCCAGAAACCAGAAAGGACTTCCTGAAATTTATTGTCAATATTCATTGCACTTCTGCTCAAGCTGGGCCTTCTTCTGTGCAGTAATGAGTTTTCTTCACGTTTTGCCTTTTCTTCTTTGACTGCCTCTTATTAATCATTTTAAAAATTTTTAATTTTAGTTGTTTCTATGTTCTTCCTAAGTTCTTAGTATTTTCCTGCAGAAAGTAGGCCCGGTGCAATTCTGTGATCTTTGCTACCACTAGAAATATACCTATTATTTTGGTTCTTTTTCAAGAAGAATTTTCTCCATTGGCTTTCGAATTAATCAATGTATTCACATAGACTGATTTTTATGGTTAAAAGCAATTACTAAAAGTTCAATAGTGTAGAACATACCAATGAATGAACTTTCAAATACAGGATAAGATGCAGGTAAGCTGAGATTAGAGAAGACTGTGAAGTAGAAGCTAAGCCATTGCCTATCTAAGGGTCTATGCAGGTATTATGTATAAGTGGGAAGGTCAGGAGTAAGCTACATGCCACCAGCATTCCTTGACCAGAAAATATATCAATTTAAAGCACATGGTACCATGGGCACTATGTAAGTAGTTTTGATTTCTAGGGAGACACAATACCATCACTAGCGAACATAAATGGAGAGAAAATTACAGAAAAAAGATAACAACGGGTCTCATGAAGGTAAGGAAAATGCAATGGTTTGGTTGTGTTTTGCCTCCCAATACATATGTTGTAATCTCAAAGCAATAATCCTTATATTAATGGGAAATGATAATGGAGTCTTGGAGAGGTAACCAGAATCAGTTGATGGTGAGGTGACAAAGATGAGGTCCCCATATTGAAATTAGAAGAGGAAGAGAGAAACAAGCTAGCTGTGTCTCTCCATAGAATACCCACCACCATGACACGATGAAGCAAGAAAATCCTCAGCAGATGCCAAACACAATGTATAGGACATGTCAGCCCCAGAAGTGTAATAAATAAACTTCTATCATTAAAACATTCCATTCTAAGGTTTAATTATAAAATAAGAAAATGGATTAAGAGGAGATGTGACAGATGCTGAGAGAGAAAACATAAATATGAGGATTCATTGAGAAAGTTTCCAGGTCCTGGTACTCACACACCCAAAGACTTCATCCTTGCTGGAGGTGTGTTATGTTGCCCACAATGAATATAATGAGAGTTTTAAAATGAAAAGGCCATGAGAACCCAATGTGATGTTACTCAACAGTGAATTTATTTTCCTGAGGTGCAGGAAAGTACAAATCAAAACTTTTGAACTCTGTTCTAAATGATTCCTATAAGCCGGAACACAGATGCTGTCTGTTCTACAGCTGTGTATAGATATGAAGATATCTTCTGAGCCTCTATGAGCATAGTTTCTGGAGACATGTGTGATGAGCTAAATCATTGTTTATGGATTTCCATGCTGGGACACAGTAGGGATTTGTCACCACATCATACAGAAGATTGACAATGTAGGGAGGAAATTAGTCTAGAGCAATTTCCATAGAACCCAGGGTATCACAGGAACTCCCACAGCAGGTGATCACTTGGAAGCATGGGAAACTGATTCTTCCCACACATGTGCAGAAAGCTCTGGGATTCTCTGTAGACGACAGTGATTGCCTCTTCTGGGACACAGTCTGCGATGCTGGAGTCTAAAGTCTGTTTTAAGAATGGAATCATAGTGAAAAAGAATAGGCACAGAGTATTTTGCAACTTCTCTATAAAACAAGAGATGAAACAGAAAAACTCATTTCTACACTGTGAGACCCAGATAATAAATAATTCTTTGATATTTATTTCATGTTATACAGCAAAATCAAGTTCTTAAGGAAACGTAAGCACACTAAAGAACCACTTACTTTACTTCTTGTATTTGGTTCATTTATGTTGACAGAAACACAGAGTAGTAGCTGACCTAGAGCTGGAACTCCGATATCTTACTAACTCTCAACTCTTTGACTTTTAACTTATAGAAATCATTCAACTATAACTGTATATAGTTTTAAGTCACCATCTTTGTGACAATTTCATGTAGTGTAATAGAAAACTGACAATACAAATTTCATGAGTAGTGAAACATCCTGAACTTGGAAAATGTAAAATGTGCATCTGAACTGCATTAATATTGCAAAGGGCCATTTTATGAAAAATTTCAGCTCCTTAAGCAAGGAGGCAGAAGTGTGATGGAATAGGTAATGAGTGGCCCTTCTAAGACTGCAGCTGTGCACTCCTAGGCTTCTAAATACCATTCTACCAGTAGTGTCAGAATATGTTTAAAATTTAAAAAAAGATAGACTTTGGCCACACCTATGAAACGTATAGTAGAGTAAAGCCAGGAACATTGGATAACCAAAAAAGGACAAGTAATACATTTAGAACTGAGAACTTGGGATAGAATCATGAAGACAGAGACATCTCTGTCAAATAAGCAAAATACCTACTTCACAGTTATTAGTTTTGTATCAAACCGCAGTAGATTTTTTGTGACCTCAAATAAATGGTGAGAAAATGAAACATCAGTGTGAGACTATGAGTCTCTATGCAAAAGATAAGACAAACTGTGCTCCTCAAACTTGTTTTCATTTGCAGTGACAGAAAAAAGTTTTAAGTTTAAAATTCTTCCATGGTTAAGAAAATTTATTGGATATAGAAAAGGCTCTGAGAAATAGTAATTCTGAGGTTCTGATTTAATAAGGAAGAAGGAAAATTATAAATCATCTGGTAGGACAAACAAACTCACAATAGTTTTCCCTTCCATAGTTGGGCCCTCTTTCCAAACAAGTGTAAAGATCATTGCAAAAAGAGGAGTATCTGTGAGACTGAGCAACAGTGAGCAGCTGCCTGGGGAAGTTTTTGTTCAGAGCTGGAGCACTGTGGGAGGAGGCTCTTTACTGCTGACAGTAATAGTCTGCTGCATCCTCAGCCTCCACAGGGTCAATGGTGAGGGTGAAGTCTGTCTGAGGCACACAGCCACTGAACCAGTCTGGAACTCCTTGGGCTCAATTGGCTGCTTCATAGATCAGGAGTTTGGGAGGTTGTTCTGGCTTATACTGATACCAGTGCAGATAACTTGTACCATCATAGTCATCTGCATATTCAACACTCTGGCTGGCCCTGCAGGAGATGGTGGCCTTCTGTCCCAGAGACACGGTCAAGGAAGCTGGAGACTGGGTCAGCACAATGTCCCCACTGGAACCTGGAATGATAAACACAAACACTTGATTGTAACAGATTCACTGAGACATGATAAACTAGCACAGTTGTGTTGGTCACACTTGTCACCACAGTCACAGGAAGCACTGAGTAAACTGAAACCCAAGTGAATTTAAAATGTGTAATCTAGAACAAATGCCTTTTTTCCATTAATGATGAAGGTACACACGTAGAAAATAATAACCTTCTTTGATAAGTGTGTGCAATATTTGCCATCCCTCAACTACCAGGAACCCAGAGCAGCAGAAAGAACAGCAGGCGATCTCCAGACCCCATGTCTGAGAGCTGGACTCGCATGAAAATGCACAAAGGACCTGGGGAGCTGCCTTTTAAGAAGCTTTGAGCAGCCTGGGCCCTTATACAGAGAATGAACATGCAAATCAGCTCTGGAAAACTCTGCTTTCCTTTGACAAAGACAGAATTAAGGTTAATAAAATGTTTCCTAGTATAGCTTAAGCATTTTTCTGAGGGCATTTAACCTCTCTCATTGGCTCCTAGTCTCCTTAACTTGGTGAGATGACATTTGTGGAAGTGTGATGGTGGCTGCTTTACTACAAGGATATAATTGGTGTTAGAAATGTTTGACCCCTTGAATGTAAATTTCATGTCACCTCAAAAAATAAGACATTTCAGCTTGTCATTATTGCCAGACATGGAACGTGCTAGTTTTATAAAGGTTTAAAATAAGGTGACTTTGTTCAGATAGAGAGATCAAATTGGCCCTGGTAGGCAAATTGCCTTTAAGTCAAACCTATAAACATCTTGAGGAGATACAGTTTGTAAGAGAGAAAAGCATGGAACATAGGTGAAGCTTATTAAACTACTCTAATCAGTGTACTGGCTTCAGTGTTGTTGAAGTGTGTCTGTCCACATTTTCTGTCTTAAAGCCAACGATGCTTCCATCACTTACACTCAGGCTGGACACCCATTACACCCTGTTCCCCAGTGAGGAACTTTCAGTCATTATGATTCTGTTAGTTTATTTTTTCTTGTTACTGACGACTTGAAGTAAGGAATTCCATGTTCTAATATAGCAGGACACAATCTTCCTACACACTAGCAAGGGCGATGTAGTCAAAGTTAGACTGACTTTGGACTATAATGTCAGTGGAGTGATTTGACTTTTAAAACATTGATTGGATGCTGAGAGTACAGGGACTCAAAAGAAAATAAAATCTAGAAACATGTTTTTTTTTTTTTCACTCGCTCCTGTTAAATCTTTATATGTTATCACAGAATTTTAAAAACTATTACTGTCCAGTAAGATTGATCTCTTCTGGTAGATACAAAAGATTAGAAGAATTCATCATGGCTGAGGATAGGAAGACCCACTTTGGAGTTACTCAGAGAACATCATCTAAAAGAAGGAGTTCACTGTCATACATTTTTATGCATTTTAAAATTCTACATATAATTTTTATATAGTGAACAAAATCTTCAACGGATCTTTAAAGGAAGTCCCCATTAGTTCAAAGCACAGGGAAAGCCCAAGTGATGTGGGACCAGCAGCAACAGGACAGCTTTCAAGATTTCATTCAACCAACTTCCAGCTGAGTGGTCCCAGCATGTTTGTTGGGCAGAGCTTGAGATGTTCTTACAATGGCTTCACTATCAACCATGAGGAGCTGATTATATTCTGCCTCACTGCTCTCCCCCAAGTCAATCTGCATTCACAATTACATCACGAAACCCAATTCAGCAGGTTTTGAGGTTGTTCATTAGCAGTTACTCCCCTTCTCCAGAGCACTTGTGCTGTAGACAGTAACAGGAAAGAATTAGGGTGAAACTTGTGTAAGACCCAAGGGAAGCTCAGGATCCTCCATGCATAACTATTTGACAAAGTGGTCATAAATGCTGAAATTCACACACAAATATAACTCTAGCTTCAAGAGATCAGTGAGGCTCAAGGCAATACTACTCTCAAATTACAGGACTTGTACTACTTAGATCCTGAGTGTCTCCCAATAGTCTGTGTGCTAATGATTTGGATGCAGTGTGGTATCTAGTGGAGATTTTAAAATGTAAGATCTAGTGGGAGATCAGTCAATCATGAAAGATGGGTGCTGGAGGGAAATCATGGTATTGTTTCTCCTTCATCTTTTTCTCTCTTGTTTTTTGCTGTCCATGAGTTGAGTGATTTTGTTCTGCTACATGTACCTTTCATGATGTGTCACCTCACCACAGGTGGAAAACAATGGAACCATCCTGTAGTAAACTGGAACCCACAAACCTGTGAATCAGAATAAACCCACACACTTTATGACTTTACTGACTCCAGTAATTTTTTACCAATTGCTGTTGTCAGGGTTTGAAAGGAAAACAATTTAATATAGAACACCTAATTTACAGAAATATTTTATTATGGTCACCCAAAGAGTCAAACAGAAAAAGCCCAGGAAATCTGCCCACACACTAAAGACCCCCAAAAATGCAGCTGTGGTCCTGGATCCCAAGGTAAAGTCCTGCATGAGTGCAACTGCATGCAGAGATACCATGACAATGTCTCATGCAAATCTGTTTCATGGACCTGGACTGGAAATACCCAAAGGTAAGCGTTAGAAGCCAGAATGTCTGTGCCAGGGCGATGAAAGTTCTGTGCCAGTGGGTCGAGTTTTCTGCACTGGAGCCAGGAAGCAACACTCAAAGTAAGGACCTTCTCTTCCAAAAATCCACAGCCATTCTCAGTGACAGTGAGGTCCCAAGATCCTCTGATGATCAGAACAGTCGAGTTCATATCAGGAAAGAAGCTGGATAAGCTCCTCCAGGAGAACCCATGGCAACAGGAGGACGAACAGCTCCCAGGGAACCAACAACACCACACTTTCTGCTATACTTCTCCACTTTATTTTGGCAACAACCCTCAAGTGAACCATCCGCACCCAGTACCACGCTGATTCAGTTCAGCTGGTTGTTACAAGTTGCCCACCAGTTGTCAATCCACCACATCAATGAAATCTAACTACAATATGAGATGTTCCACTTTTACTCTAACACACAGTAAAAGCTGCTCAAGTATTTTAAAAACTGAATAAATCCTGATGACACTCGCTCCAGATGCAGTTAGTGTGATAAGTATAATAATCCAACAAAAGCAAAGACACTGGTTTCTAGCATCTACTGACTGGAAATTATGCACTAAGTGAGAGATACGTGCAAAGTAATACAGGAAATGCTGTCGGTACTGTTATCAAAATGTTAGGGAATATTTGGGCTTCAAATGTGGCTGAACAAATACCTCCTTACACTGTCGCTTTTTGTGTACTTATTTAACAGCCACCTTCATGATGAGAAACTCAATACAAGGAACAGCAATGATGTGCAATTTTCTATTGCAGCTGATAGGAGAGAGATGCCATCTGTCCCTGATACTTGTTTAAGTGCCTTGTTTAAGCTATTTGTTTAAGATATTTTGTCCAAGTGATGAAAAAGTGCTTATGACAGACATCAGCACCAGAGAAGTAGAAACCTTGCTGTGATTGTATTCGACCATATGGTTAGGAGGTTTTGGAATGTATTTGTGGGAAGGGTCTGGAAAAGTTTGGAGAAGCAGGCTAGAGAAACCCTTAAATTGTGTGATCAGAAGTAGATGTGCTAAGTTGGTAGATTTCAGGACCCAAGAATTATTATTGAAATGCAAGAAGTAAGGCCAGTTCCAGCTGATTTCAGGTAGGAACGAGGACTCCATTGGTCTCTAAGTTGGAGGTCACGTGTGTTACACTCTGGCAGAAAATATTTGTACTTTTGTCTATGGTTCCAGACGTTGTAGGAAATTGAGACTGAGGGAAGTGAAATTATTAATCTGGTGTCTAAAGTTTTAAAGCACCCATTATTTAGGCTACGAAATAGGTACCTCTAGACTCTTCTGGACAGATGTGCAGTAAAAACCAGGAGCAAAATGTCCACATTCAAAACCTGGAATTTCATCTCAAATGTATCACTTGCCATGTTACAGCAAATAAAAGATCTTATAGCTGAAAATATTGGCATTAAAAAGAAATCAAGGTCTTTGCATCAGGATTTTAAGAAAGATGGTTTGAAGCTATCTCATGAATTATCAAAAACCCATTAATTCTAACCTCAATGATGAAAAATTTTAAAACTTTCCTTCTGGAATAGGACTCCTTTGCCCTTTTCTCTTGAAGGGTTGCCTAGGTGATATTTTCCAGGATTTGTTTTTACTGTACTCAGCTATCCAAGATCTCAGAAGCCCCCATAGTCATGATGCAAATGGTTCTGGTTACTGCTCATCTGATGGCAGACCTTGATGTCATCAATGTGTCACTGATTTTATACACATGCAGAATGTAAGAGCTGTCCACTAGAGAGGCTTCTCCCAGATTTCAAGAGAAGACTCAGGAGTCCATGCAGTGTACCCTATGAAAACAGGGCAAGAATCTGTGAACATGAACACAAAAGTGTAGTGTCACTCCAGGATGCTGGAGAAGCCAGGGATGCAGAATGTCTGAGGAAAGGTGGGAGCAGAGCCACCCAGAGAGAGGCTGTGAGGTCTGCACCTGGCAACACTGTAGGGATTGGGCTGCCACGCCCCTTGAAGTACAAGTACAGGGCTCTCCACAACTTGCCCTGAGTACTGGACACAGAATCACAGGGTTTAATGATTGCCATTTTGGGTGTTGCTCCACACAACGGCTTACTATTCTTGTATTTCTTCCTTTCGGAATGAGATCTTTTAACCTGTGTAATTGTGTTGAAAGTGTTGAAGTAAATGTTTTGTAATTTTAGAGGGCCTCAAGCTAAAACTTTGCCTGGTGTCTCAGAAGACACTTTGGATTTGAGCTGTTCCTCACAGTTGAAACTATTGGCTCATAAAGATGGACTAAATGCATTTTGCATAGTGACATGGACAAGAGTCTATTGGACGCCCAGGATATAATTTTATTTTTTAGATAAAAAATATCCCCCAACAGAAACATGTATTTGGAAGCTCAGTGGATCATGGAGTCAGTGTGCTCCTCAGTAGATTCAGTAGAACTCCTTGATGAAATCAGTAGGTGAATGCACTATGAAGAGGTGGGTCTGGTTGGAGGCTGATCACAGGGGTTATGACCTAGGAAAGTGTACACCTGTCTCTGAATCCTCTGTCCTCTCAATGCTTCCTAGTCCATTCCTGGCCTTTGATATTTTGTTCCAGACATTAGACAGTCAAAGGTCCATGACTTGACTCCATGTCAGGGACTTAAACAAAAATCTGTTACTTTACTAGACAGATCTTACTGTGCACAGTTCATTCTGTGCATATCTGCCCTATAAAAACTTTCCCCATGTTTATGTTTCAGGGATAATATAGGATAGAGGGGATTTCACTAAGTGTTTCTCGATTAGGTCTCTGAGTGTCTCATAAGTGCAGTTTGCACTGTGACCACGCAGTCTGCTGGAAACTGGACTGTGGGGAGTGGTGTGGACAGGTCAGTGCCTTCAGTAGTTTGGGCTGACTTTGCTCTTTCCCTTTTCTCACACGTAAGTGTTCGGCAATGGCTGCAGAATGTGCTGGGAATGAGCCATCCTGGGATGAAAGGGAGACGGGTGGAAGAGCACGATCGCTACTCCAGTCCTCACACTGGGAGGATGTGCTCAAACACTTCAGCCCCTAGAGTCACACTCTCCATAATATAAAATGGGCTGATCTTCCAATTCTTTCAGATGTTGTGAAAGTGGAACAACCTGGATGGGACTCCTTCTTTCTGGGTGTCTTTTCTCAACTCTAGCAACTGCCTCATGATGCATCCTAGGCTTCTCTCACACTTTTTGTGTAACTGTACTTAATAAACCCACCTCATGCAATTTGCATGTGTGTATACGTTCAGATTGGGAAAGCAAAACATGTATTGGCAATGAGTTGTGAAGATGCATCATGAAAAGTAATCTTGTGGCCTGCTTAGAAAAGGACAAGAAATCAACACTTTTTTGTGTTAATGTTCAGGAAAATTTGCAAATTTAACACATTTTTAAACCTGGCACGCGCAAGGTCGTGAAATTGACCCGTGGTACAAAAAAAAAAAAAAAAAGGCATTAAAACAGCTCTTACCAAAGTGAATACATAAAATACTCACAGAGAAAAAGGCTTTATGTGCATGTGAACATAGATTTTGAAATCTTAATTCAACCCCTACATGTTATGTCAGTACATGGAATATGTATGTGATTGAATCAGTGACATAATGCACAATTTATTTTTCACTGTCTCTGAGATGTTTATTTAACAAAAAACCTATTTCAAGAAACAAATCACCACACACTTAGGTGTCTAAACTTTTTCAATTGTGGCTCAGGTGAATCAGTTTCTCATCTCAATCCTCCCAAATTCCTGACACTAAGAGACCTAAGGCACCACAGCGCCTCCTTGTGGTAAGAGGTTAACTGTCTTCAGACAGTTACTTGATTTGGTTCTGTTTGGTGATGTTTACCTTGAACCCCAGATGGAGGTTGTGCCTGCGAGAATTCAGTACTGCACAATTCCTTTTCCCTTCTGTAATTAATAAGGATTTATGAAGGGGTAGTGAGATAGTTTTTGAATAGTCCATTCCTGATTCAAATATCAGTTTCAATTCATAGCGTTATATTTTCTTCTGTGGGTAGTCAAGTATAATCACTAATCGTTTCAATACTCACATACTCCAGATGTGGACAATCAGTGTCCCTTTCACACTGACATCTTCTCTTTTTCCTGTGCTTCTCTCATTCTTTAAGTCACTCTTCAAATTCTTCTTCCAGGTTTATCTTCTATTTTCCCTGTTCTAGAGTTAGAAATAGGTGTTTGTTTAAGGATAAGAGGGTTTTTTTTATTGAACAATGGTATTTAGAAATTGTGGGTGCTTGCTGAAAACTGGGGACAACTGCTTCAAGATTAGGTAAAATTAGCAGTTCATCCCTCTAACCAGAGGGACACATATGATCTGTCATGAAACAAATGGTTTTACACTATGTTACAAAATCACAGTTTATTTAAATATTCTTCATTAAAATAAGTTATTTTTTAATAAAAATAAAGATCTTAGTTCTGATTATCATTCTTGAATTTACGTATTTGACCAGCTTTTCTGTTCAAAAGCAGTCTCTAGTCCTCTTTATCACACGCAGCCTCGTCACAAAAACATCCAGACACACTCATAGCCACACTTGGAAACCTTTTCAAGGACCACAGTCATCTCGGTGCCTGGCATGGGTGTCATCCTTACCAAGCCTGGGTTTGAACCCTTCACATGGACTCCCAAAGGCCTGGCAGCTTTCCTCATCCTCTGCCTCTTGGATACTGGAGCTGAATCCACTGCAGCGGCTATCTGAAGTGAAGACTGCCTCTACACCCCAGTTTGTTCCAGCTCTTCATGCAGGGTTTGCACATTTACTTTCCTACATGGTATTTTCATCCCCTTTCTTGAGCTCCACTGTCCTCAATCCAGTGACTGAGAACTGGGTTATCCTCAGAACTGGAAGAGATTTGCTGATGTTAGAACATGCAGCTTAGAGAAAACTAGGTACAAGCGTAAATATGAGGTGTTGGTAGACAGAGGATACGAGTAGGAGCAGTAACCTGAGCTATCCAGAAAACAGCAGGATTAGATGTGCATGCTCACTAGCTTAGCTATGAAAATCATACTGCTGAGATCAGAAGGCAGAATGCTTCCTAACTTGGCTGACTTTATTGAAACTGGTGGGAAAGAGCATTCCTGAACAGAAGAAGACAGACTGCTTAGCCAGAGATGGTGTGCTACTGATGACAAATTTCAAACTTTCTTGTAAGCCAGTACTGTGTGTAAGTTATCTAGATTTTAAGCTTGCTTCAATTTCACATTACAAGCCCAGAGAATTAAAGCATAGAGGAAGTCACCCTGGCATCACTAATATTTTCTTGTGCTGGGTGCTTGGAAAATTTTTACTTCCTGGTATTGAGTAATACTGATTAATCCCTGTCAAGTTGAAAGAGGGGTTAGAAAAGAATATAATGAACCAGGAAGAGATAAAAACAACAGTGTACATATGGGACACTGAAGTGACACACTAATCTAGTTCCCAGAAGAAAACACATTCTCTGCAGATAAGTCCACACAGCCCTTCTGACTGCCCAGATTCCAGGGGACCGCAAACCCTTGTTGAGTGATTGAGATAATCCAGCCTCACATTGTGCCCAGCCCCGCTCAGCCTCTGAGAATTTGCATGTGCCCGGAGAACAGATTGAGGATGACTTCATAGACTGCTCATACACCATGTAGTAATCAGTCCCAGTCAGGACACAGCATGGCCATGGGAACCGTGACTCATCCATGGGGGCTCCTGCTGCTCTGGAACCTCGGGAAAGAGAAATCACTGAAAATGTACTGAACCCAGAGCGCTAAGTGCAATTTAGCCTTTCAGGAAAGTACTCTTTCATCATAATAAACAATTGTGCATTTGTTCCATTTCAGATGTCAGAATCAGATCTGACATCCAGATGGCCAAGTCTCCATCCTCCAGGTCTGCTTCTCAAGGAGACAAAGTCACCATCACTTCCCAGACTGTCAAACCACTTGCAACAGGTTAGCCTCGTGTCAGGTGAAAAACTCCCAAACTACTGATTTCTACTTTGAATTATTTTTTAATCTTGATAGTTTCTGGAGTTCTAAAAGCCTTAAGCACAATGATTTGTGAAGTATTTAATCATTAGATGGAAATCAACCATAATTTAGAGTATTTATGTTGTAAAATATTTTATTTTAAAAAAGCAAATGAGAAAAAAGGATGGAAATAATACAGAATTTCAAAAAAACAGTAAGAAATCAACTAATTAATATATCACATATTATTATCTTAGAAGTTGTTGTTCAGGCTACAAGATCCAGGCATAAAATATGATCAAGCAGTGTAAAATATTTTCATGTACAGTTTTACATAAGTATAAAATAAAGCTGTATGAAATTTTAACATACATCGTTAAACAGAAATTAAGTGGTCCTGTGGAAAAACATGTCTTTACCTGAATATGTCTCTTAAAATATGATTTTTAAATCTTCTGTGTGTCCCTGCTATCCTGTTAAAACACAGATACTCATTCATAGGTCCCAGGTGTTCCCATCTATACTACTTTCTTTTGGATTTCATCTTATTCTGAGAAAAATCCTAGCTTTTGTGTAAGTATTTTCATATGTTGGAATATAGTATTTAAACTAAGTACAGCTTTTCATATTTCTTGTTTTCTGTCTGTTTTTGTTTGTCAAGAATACTTTTACATTTATTTGTTGCTCTATAACTTCATGCAAAATTTCTATATACTTCATGCAATTTACATTAAATCATTTATGATTTATTAATATTTTATTATAAGTTCATATTTGCAGATAAAACTTGGAAGGACATTCAAGCATATTCTGTGACTAACTCTAAACTGGAAAAATTCTGAGAATTGGGACAATGATGACCACACTGAGTGGTCAAATGTCAGCTTCAAATCATTATCATGATATTGGGAAGCATGGTTCTCAGGATTTCTTTTGCTTCTACCCTTCGCTGTAGCATTTGTCAGTGAGAGGGCCTCCACTAAGATCTGGAATTCAGACAACTATGAGACAATGTCAATTCACACCTGCAGACAGACACGTGGACAGAGGTGACTGGAGAATCAACAAGTTAAGTGCTGCAGGCAGCTGACAGCATCCACACACTATGCCTATGCTTTCTGTGCAGGTCTGAGGTCCACGTGATTACGTAGGCTATATACTAAGTGGCAGATGATTCTGGATTCTAGGGCAATCACCAGACAATCCCTTGACTACGTCACTACTTTTCCAGTAATGGACCCCAGAACCTCTAAAAGCTATGGCTTAGATTCTTTTCCTAGAAAGCTCCTTTTTGCTTTGAATATCTACTGTGACTTTTCTTTTCCTCTTTCACTTCCAAATAACATCATAACCCTAAATATTCAACTATAAATATCTCCACCTTTTCTTACATAAAGAGAAGTCTGTCAGGTGGTGGGGATGAGAAGAAGGGAAAAAACCTGTGGAACAAGAGCTTCTTGAGCCCTTCTAATGAGACTTCCCATTACCTTCAAAGCCTGGATGCATCTGAGGAAAACTCTCACCACTTTGAGACATTGCAAAGACCAGGTGGTGAAGGGAAACCTCTCACTTCTGCTTCTTTGGGGGTTTATGTCATGGCTTGTATCACTGTGGGTGGGGAACTGGTATCCTGCTGACAGTAATAAGTTGCAATGTCTTCAGGCTGCAGGCTGCTGACGGTGAGACTGAAATCTGTCCCAGACCCACTGCCACTGAATCTAGAGGCGATGCCGGATTCCAAACTCTTTGCTTCATAGACCAGGGGTTTAGGAGCCTTCCCTGGTTTCTGTTGACACCAAGCTAGCCACTTGCTTATATGCTGACTCGTCTTGCAACTGATGGAGACTTTGTCTCCTATGAATACAGACGTGGAGGAGGGAGAGTGGGTTATCTGGATGTCAATTCTGGTACCTAACATTGGAATGAAAACAAGCATTCACACAATTGAACATAATAAAAGAGAACACGTTGAAGAACCAGGCAGCACTGAGCACAGAAGGCCGAAGAAATTTCTGTTGTTCTCCTTCCATACCTGGGATCCAGAGCAGCAGGAGCCCCAGAAGCTGACTGGAGACCCTCATGTCTGCGCTGTGTGCTGACTGGGAGAGACCCCTGCACAGGGTGTGACTGGTCTATTTAGTAGTCCTCAGGGCACTGGGCTGTGCTCTGGGCACATGCAAATCAGCGGGGCTGGGCACAGCTGCAGGACAGGCTCAGCTCAGTAACTCAGCACAGCCCCAGTGTCCACAGCACCAGTGTCGCCAGATCACTTAAAGATAACAGATTTCTCTAGTGAGAGCAGCTTTCTCCTTGGAGGATATTTTGATACCAAAAATATCAGAGAAATTTTTGAGAATATAAAATGAATCTACAATTACATGTGTAATATGTTTTGCAATTAGTATTCTATAGAGGAATACTAGTGTTTGGAAAGAACACATGTCACAGTAACTCTTACTGAATAGGTTACCAGGTCTTTAACTGAGTTTCTAAATTTACAGACCCATGAAGAGGCAATTAAATGAGGAAGTCTGTGCTAGGAACACACAAACTGGGACACTGGTGTTTGCAGAATCCTTCTGGTGTCATTTTTATCCATGGTGGGTCACCTGCCTTTTGTCTTATAGGTAGACGCTACACAATGCCATTACATATCTTGGTTTCCAGATGTATCCTAAAATTCCTGAAACAAAGTAACATTTTCCCTAGTTAGGAGATAAAGGTGACAGAATATGTGATAAGGAAAAAATATAAAGTGTGTGTTAAGGAGTACAGAAGAAATAGATGAGAGCTCTAAACAATTGTCTCTGAAGATCTGCAAGACAAAATAAATATGACTAATTTATACCATTGCCCAGAAAAACTTCCTGCTTTAAGACACAATGGAGAAGTAAAAAGTAAAAAAGGGATTTTCATCAGACATAAAAATTAAACATACTAAAAGGTGTCTCACTATGGTTAGATTCTATTTTGTTGTCATTTATAATAACAGAACAGAGATTCTGGTCACTGATTTGTGTGTTGGGTGGCTTCAAGTTTCAGAAACATAGTAAATTAAAACTGACAGCTATGAATCCAAATATTGGCCAAGGAATAACTGGCCATGAGTGAGATTATATTTGAGTTTATGTTTTGAGAAAACTCGTATCTTCAACTGCACTAACATGTTCTATCTCCCTTGGACTCTGTCATTATAGGAGGATGAGGACAAGGACACACACTGTCCCACTGGCTATGAGCAACAGTATTGGTCCAGGAGAAAAGTCTCAGTGAGTGAAGAATAAATCTGCAGGAATCTTATTGTTTACCTGACTCTAGAACTAAATGGAAGCTTTGTGAGGTATGGTGTCCTGTTTGATTAAAGAAAATATTTTTGGTGAGCCTGATACTGATAATGTTGTTGGTTTACCTCTTATCATCGGGAATAGAGATAGAGAGAGGAGACTCAAGGAGTGGGCAAATTCTCAGGCAATGGACAAGATTGGACACAGCTCAGGGCTTATATCTCTGCACATACGCAAACTTCCCAGGATCCTAGACAAGGAGAGAGTTGAGGGATCTATTGCATGTCACAGTTCATGACACACTCTTGTTTTTATCTGTCTAACAAATAGCAGATTTGATGGATATACCACAGCATCAGAAACAACAAGAAAGTTTTCTGACTTCTTCATTATGATAACTACATATTAATCGATGGAGAGAGTCTATCTCTCTGCTTCAGTCTTTGAAGATCTTGGCCAAAAAAAGACCAATATCTCAAGTTAGAGAGGTAAAGCATTATAAGAGCAACTCATAAAGCAATGCAAAGTAAAATGATTGCTATGGTTAGGATTTCTGTGGACACAAGAGTATAGACTGTTAGCTGGGCGTGGTGGCGCACACCTTTAATCCCAGCACTCGGGAGGCTGAGGTAGGAGAAGCGTTGTGAGTTCGAGGCCGGCTTGGGCTACAACGCAAGCGCAAGGCCGGCCTGAGCTACATAGTGCGACTCTGCCTCAAAAAACCAGGGCCAGGAGTTTTGGCTCAGCGGCTTAAGTGCCTGCCCTGGCAGGTGCGAGGTTGTGAGTTCGATCTCCGGTGCCGCAAAAAA